>WBNM01009346.1:86330-189140 GCA_013399055.1 Ramphastos sulfuratus | reverse complement strand
AAGAAAAAGAAAAAAAAGAAAAAAAAGAAAGAGGCAAAGAAATCTAATTAATGTCATGTTTACTATACATAAAGCAAACCCAAAGCATACAATAGATACACATCATGGCAAATACATGCATGGAACAAAAACAGAAGAGTTATTCACATGGAAAACCACCAGAATTTATTTCCTCTGTATCACCAGAAGCACTATGCTACCAGCATAGGGCTCAGGCAGGCAGTCTAACATTATTTCCTCCTCCTCTGAAAGCACAAGAGGAATCAGGACAATCACACCTGAATGTGGCATTTTGCATTACTGCCACTGTTCACAGCCTTCCTATGGCAATGGTAGGGTGGTCTGACATTGCACTGGGCTCTTCTGTCTCAGTTCTGCACTAACAGCTAGGGTGTGAGACAGAGACACATCCACATATAAGATGGAGAGACATCTTTATTTTCTGTTTGTATAGCACTTAAAACAACTCCTCCTGACCATCCAGCTGTAGTTTCTAGTACTACCATAGTGCAAACAATAAAGCAGCAAGTGATTGGTGACCTCTTTTTACAGATGCTTCAAAGCTTGGTGAAAAAGGAATAGATACTGCAGGTGCATTAAGACCCTCTCCTTATTTTATCAGGAAAGAAGGGAAGAGTCTAGCGAGTCCTATCAATGAGAGACCAATGTGCAGGAAATTCTCAACAGTCTGTAGCCCTCTCTTGCTCCTCAATGTTGCCTACTATGTCTGGCAGATAAAGCAGCCACTCCTGGACTGTGAGCAGAGATGCAGGCAATAGTCTTGGCTGCTCTTGAAGTCTCCATCCTGTCAACATTTCTGCCTTTATTCTGCTTGCTGTTTTCCCTAGCCTGACAATCAATAAAGCAAAAACAAGTTCAGCTACTCCACTATCAAAGTAGAAGAGATTAAAAAGCAGCAGGCAATCTACACCCTTTAATCACAAGCAGCCATGACTCCCAGCAGATCTATCTTCTATATCCATGTGTAAATCTGCAGTTCACACCTGCACTTCATCATCACTATCAGTCTGTGTGTTTGCAAGTTCATGCTCCCCTGCTTCTGGGACAAAAGGTGTCCAAGAAGCAATTGTTTGCATCAAGTGGACAGGATGGATCTAAGAGGTAAGAGATTCATTCTGTAATAAAACCCACACGTGCTCATCTGAGACTTTCCTGTTGCTTTTAATGCTCCCACCACCATCATCTTCTTCCTAGGGTGCAGAGTATTCACTGTGTAGCTGGAAATGACCCACCTTTCTACCCATGTGCTGCTATGCTGACAGCTCATTCGATACCAAAATCAAAACAAGTGCTGCCGTCTCAGCTCAGGGCTGCTCTGGATCTAATATTTAACACAGTTGCAGTGAGAGATGCTCAATTCCTCAGAGATATGCTACTATACATCAAAGGAAGTCTTTCTCCTTCTGGGAAACACACCATGCCACCTGACAGTCTCTGCCACTGGGAACTACAGAGGGACACCACAGGGAAGGGACCTTCTCAAAGCTGTGTGACATGGAATGAAATTATTTTTCAGTAAGTGAATCTGCCATCTCAGGAGAAGCCCTGAAAGAGTGGAGAATTGTGTAGAACAGCAAGCAACTCTCCAACTTATTTTCCTCCATGCAGTATTCCTTGCCTTAGTTTTCAGTCTCATTCTCCTCTTCCTTTCTCCCACCACAAATACAAAATTTGCATTTACAGCAGCAGGGCTATAAACAGAGGCATGCAGGCACAGCTTCACCGGAACTATCACACCCATGGGAGTTCAAGCCAAGTAGTTCACTACTTCTTTGATGCATAGCTTCATTTAGCAGAGACTTGAGTTCCTGTCACTACAATCAGTCCTGCCAGATCCCACAAGCTGATCATTTCTTGCTATGGTTCAGCCTACTGGCATTAGCATCCTGGTAAGGAATAGCCTGTATGAAACCAACATAACTTCCTCTCTTCTTTCATGAAAAAAAAAAANTGATTGCATGCAGGTGACGGAATCTAATAGCTACAGATAAATGTCAGCCTTCACTTTTCCAGGGTGTTCAGTTATTTCCCTTCCAAAAAGCCACCATGCTGGAGAAGGGTAAGTGAGCAGCAGAGGAATCTAATATAATATATTATCTTTCTGGGTCTTTTAACAGACAGCAACATCTTCTCATAGATNGTTCAAGGCCAGGTTGGAGGAGGCCTTGAGTGACTTGTACTAGTGGGAGGTGTCCCTGCCTATGGCAGGGGGTTGGAACTGGATGATCTTTGAGGTCCCTTGCAACCTAAATCGTTCTATGATTCTATAAAGGAGAATTGCCACAGCAGAGGGCCCCAGCACTGCTGGATCTTCTTGTTTCCTCATGGCTTGGACAGATCCAGCATGTCAAGCAAACTGAAATTAACTGGCAGTGAACCAAAACCTTCTCACATCATTCAACATGGCTTCAAGAGCCTGATTGCATGCAGGTGACGGAATCTAATAGCTACAGATAAATGTCAGCCTTCACTTTTCCAGGGTGTTCAGTTATTTCCCTTCCAAAAAGCCACCATGCTGGAGAAGGGTAAGTGAGCAGCAGAGGAATCTAATATAATATATTATCTTTCTGGGTCTTTTAACAGACAGCAACATCTTCTCATAGATGCAAGATAGCAAGAGCTCATTTAAGCACATTGCCATTTGTAAGATAGGAAATCTGACGACTAGCAAACTCTGCTTGATTTCTGGCCTCTCATCCCTAATCTTCAAAGGCATAGGAAGCATTTGCAAATGCTGAATCTGGGAAGAGAAACTCATAATGGTAATAGAGATTAAAAGTTACAGACTCATTAATTTTAATGGCATATTTATAATTCCTCAGTACTCCCACAAAACACTTACTCCAGGTGATAATTACCTTTTTTTCCTTCCCCTTCTCTGTTCCATTACACCTAATAAACATATCACAATCTTCCTTTGCTAGCACTTCCACTCTACTCAGCAGGTCACCTTTTATCTCAGATGACCAACTCATTAACATAATTGAAGTTAAACTTGGAGAAACTGTTCTCAAGCTGCACCGACTTTAGAAGGATCCTACTTCTCTTGGAGAAAGAGACGAATCCCAGTTTCTAATAGTTGTGTCTTTTTTCTGACAATATCAAATTGCCTTAACATAAAGATTAGCCCCTCCAGTAAAGCCAAACCACATGGCTTAGACCGCTAAGACCAAAGAAGAGAGGAAAAGAAAAAACCCAAACAGCTAACCAAAGACTCGTTCTTTTTACTTCAAGTGACAACTCTCTGTAGTTTCACAGCAGCAGGCAGCAATCCCTGCTTTGCAGATCACATCCCTGGAGCCAAAGGCTCTACCATCGTTTTGTTATTTAATTGCCGTGTTAGACTTCTCATAATGTGTACCACAGTAGGCCCCGATGACTTGAACCCTTTATCTCTTTCAGGAGTACTTTCTACAAAACACTTGAGTTACAGATGTTGTCAGCCCTTAACAGAAGCATCTTTCATTTCTCTTAACAGTGTTCAGAACTGTTCTTACTTACTGAAAAGGCAGAAGGTGGCATCACTGCTAGCATGAGCAGAAGGAACGAGTTCTTCATCTCTGCCTGTGGGAACAGAAGGATTATTGATCAGAATTGCTTGCTCCTTTGCTGCTTGTGTGGTGGAAAAGCTAAGATATCATTCAGTGAAACTGGAGGTGGAACTAAAATCAAGTGAAAGAAGAAAAAGTGTTATCACTGTGCTCCCTGGAGACATGAAGGCAACTGCAAAGTTTGAAATTACCTTGCACAGAAAGCCAGAATGTAATTACTGAGTGCAAATATTTCCCTGAGTTTTCCTTTGGTATTATGAGAACGCCATCCCTGCGGGGGCACAGCAGAAGATACATGCTGCTGCATGTTTGCCCTTACAGCCTTTTACATACACAAATTATAAAATACTTGAAAATTGCAATGACTTCAACCAACCCAAAGTAAGAAATTCCACAGTTAACATTTTTGTCCTCTACACTCATCCTGTGTGACTTAGTGAAGTATCATGTGTGTACTGTGTGCAGTTCTGGACCCCCCAGCACAGGAAGGACATGGAAGTGTTGGAGCCGGTCCAGAGGAAGGCCACGAAGATGCTCAGAGGGCTGCAGCAGCTCTGCTCTGAGGACAGACTGAGAGAGTTGGGGCTCTGTGGCCTGGAGAAGAGAAGGCTTCAAGGAGACCTTATAGTAGCCTTCCAGTATCTGAAGGGGACTACAGGAAGGCTGGGGAGAGACTATTTACAAGGTCTTGTAATGACAGGACAAGGGGCAATGTGTTTAAACTGGCAGAGGGAAGATTTAGACTGGATGTTAGGAGGAAGTTCTTTACAGTGAGGGTGGTAAGGCACTGGAACAGGTTGTCCAGGGAGGTTGTGGCTGCTCCCTCCCTGGAGGTGTTCAAGGCCAGGCTGGACGAGGCCTTGAGTGACCTGTTCTAGTGGGAGGTGTCCCTGCCTATGGCAGGGGGTTGGAACTAGATGATCCTTGAGGTCCCTTCCAACCTTACCATTCTATGATTCTATCTTGCTCATTTAAAATCCCACAGTTCATAGACAGCTATAGCTAGATTCAACTATCAGTAGCAGTGACAGAAAGGAGATCAGGCCACAGACTGGTACAGCAGTTCCTACAAATTGGGACAAGATGAGCATTTAGAACCACAATACTTCATCAGTGCTTTGCCTGTTGCTACTGTATCCTTTCTCTTTGAAGTTGCAGCAACCAAGCCTAAACCAAACACCACTTACCAGCATTTACAGCTGTCACCACAGACACTTTATCCACTAAAGACTGCCTTTTTCTATGACCAGTTGACTTGATCCAGAAAGGTAAGGCAGACTAGATAATCTTCACATAGAAAAAAGCTTAGACTAGGTAAAACTAAATTGAGAAAGGAAATGGAAAATGCAAAACGAAGAAATCTTTCTTTCACAGTGCATAAAAGCATCAAGGGAAAAAGTGTTTATCTCAACAATCATTATAACGACATCTGTTTTAATATTAAAACTTCACATGTAGTTCCTTTAGCCTGGCTTCTTGAATCCAGACAAAATAGAGCATATATATCACCATTAATAATAATATTGATACAAAAAATTGTTTCATAAGAGCATGAAAACAAGACAAAATATATCCAAAATGAAACCTGCTGAATTCATCATTTGCATACTGCAGGTTACTTTATTACAGGCAACCATTTTTCTTATAATGCTAGGTTTCATGGAATCATGGTTTAATATGACCTTCTAAGTCCATATATACCATGGACTTTGACACTCCAAACATCCACAGTGCCAGGGATAAAAAGCTTGTTCTTTCATGTTTTTCCTTTTGGAAGTAGTTTCCTTGACTACTAAATGCTGAAAATCCAGTTGCACCAAGTTCTACGGGTGAAATAGGAATGAACAGGGAAAATGTAATTGGGAAAAGAAGCACTGATAAGCTTCTCTCCCTATATACTGGGTGGTAGTCACATGATTCATAAGAAAATGAAGTTATAGGAGCTTTTTTTATGAGTAGACTTTCATTAATTTTGGATTAGTTCTTCTTAAGAAACTGAGGGAAGACAGCACACCATCTATTACCCACACATGCTACTACTTCTCTTCTCATTCAAGTCAAGGAGGAAACAAGCTGGAGATGCTCTCCACAAGAAGTCAGAGACATTCTCTATGCCGTAAAGACCAACAGACAAAACTTAGGCTAGATCTGTGTCACCACCCTATCCAAGAGGCAAAGCCTTTCAGAGGGGAAGGACAGCCAAGAGAGAGACCTCTTTGCTAAAAGTTCTACACATACAAACAGCGAACCCTTTCTGAAGCAGCTTATAAAGTCCTCACACTTGAAGCAAAGGGTACTGAGAATAGCATCTTCCTTGAATGGTATCTTTGAGACTGATCAGCTCCCTTCTTACTGCTCCGCTTAGTGCTTGCTTGACCAGCACTCCCTTCTCACATCTTTCATTCCTGTCGCTTCTCAGGTTCACAGAGATGGCTGTGGAAACCACATCCCTCGCTCCAGCAGCCTTCCTCTGCTGCTAACAGACTGCCTGCTCAACTACTTCTGACATCTGAGCCAAGAGGCAGACAGGGAGCTGGGCTCAAACATGAAGTTCCTGGAGAAGAGGCTAGAGAAGCAGATCACCAGGGCTAGCAGTACTCCCACTCTCCAAGTAGTTAGTGTCTTCGAGGTTTTTAGCCAGGGAGAATAAAGAAATTCTCTGAGGAGACAACTAAAGACAACATTCTATCTTTGGGATAATCCCTTCACAACAGCAAGACATTGCACCCCTGGTGTTGCTTGTATTTTTGTGCCATTGCACTTGCATGAATTGCTGACATATGTCCCAAGTTTAGCATTAAAAAGTTTAGACCATCTAACTCTATTGAACTAGACAACAAATTCCAGGAAGGATGGTCAGAAGGAAGAATAGGGTCTTCTGTATCCCTCACTGCAAAATAAATCTTGTGTCTGATTATCTGAGCTTCCACAAACTTATTTGAAAAGCTTCCTTAGAGGTAGTATTCAGCACTGATCCCTTCTGCCTTACTTTCAACCACATACAACACAGATAGGAAACTGTCTGAAACCTCAAAAAAAAAAGGTCAAGTTCTGTTTCTGGATTTAATGGCTCTTTCACTTCTTGTAGGACTTGGGAGACAGCAGCATATGTTTACTCTGCTTGTTTGTCATTCTTCTCACTGCAGGCCGGGTATGCAGGGAGAGGAATGAAAAGGACAGTGTTTTGCTGTGCTTTCATTTGTAACAACAGCAGCTGCTGCTCCCCGTGCCTCCTGCCCTTTGATTCTCTTCAGCTCTTCCCAGCTCCCTTTTCCCACTGCAGGCTAGATAGCACCTCCACCCTCCCTCCACCCAGAAACAGCAGCAGGGCCTAAGGGAAAACGGTGACTTTATGCTTAAGATATGGAACAGCTGCTGGAAGGCTCACATGGAGGAGTTCCTGCCATTGAACTAAAACGCAAAGTTATCTCTGCAAGAGGGATTATGAGAATCAGTTCACAACAAATAAGAAACAACCAGAATCTCCAAACAGAACCAGAACTATAGCTGAGCCCAGACAGAACTTCTGTTCCATGCATGAGAAAGGGTTCAGATTGTCCAGCCAACCACATCTGGCATTAACCGCTCAGGTTAGATGAATAAAAGGCTTGAAGTGGTCACTGGTTCCAGCCTCCTGTAAACTTGGTTTAAAAGAGTCAGTGCAGACCTGAACCGTGAAGCTGTTTTCTCTAAGAGACACTGCCTCAAGTGCCTCTGAACACTGGGTAACCTCAAACTTGAATCTGACTTTAGAAGCTCAAGACCCTTACATCTATTCCAGAGCAGTATGGATCAAATAATATTTTGTAGAAATGTCAGAACTTCTGAAAAGATGATCTGGTGCCCTTTCCAAACTGCTTCCACAGCGCCTACTTCTCCCTGGCACTGTGGACAGAAGGGTCAGAGCACCACAAAATAGATGGTTGGAATTTCATAATTCTAGACAGAAGACAACTCCAGTACAACTGGAAATTAGGATAAACACCCTTATTCCACGGGTTAACACTAAATCTACCCAGGAAACAAGCTTGTGTCTTAACAAATAGAAGGTCCAGAAAAGACAGATGGGCAGCCCTGGAGATTTCTCTGTAGTGGAGCCAGCAGTGAACTGCTGTAAAAGATATTTTATCACAGTATCACAGTATAGCAAGGTTGGAAGAGACCTCAAAGATCATCAAGTCCAACCCACTACCACAGACTTCAAGACTAGAATTAATTATACACTATTATTCAGGGCCAGACAGGCTTAGAAAGATCAGTCAAATCTTCATTAAGACCTGGAATATGCTTCAGAATCCAGGACAGTTTTAATGACTCCTGCATTGACTTTGTGTACACAAATCCTGCATTCCAAAGCTAAAACAAGGTTCATGAGCACTTACTTAGATTTGGACTCCTTTCCAAACAATCTCTCAATATCATGTTCCTAGGAAAACATGCCTATACATGTGAAAATAACTTTGAATTAGCAAGCTAATTCCAGGGTTTCAAAAACATACAGATTGAGGGAAAAGATACTGGGCTGGGACAAAGAGACTTTTAACTCAGGTAGATGATGACTTTTTTTTTTTTTTTTAATGGAAGGGAATCTGAATTTAAGAGATGTTATAAATAACTGAGCCTTGCTTAAACAAGAACTTGAGACATTTAGACACTACAGAATCAGATGACAAAAATCAGACTAAAACAGGTTTCATGAGCTCCTTGCTCACAGATTTGGTCTGCGTTTTCCTCTGTTCTTTTTTACAATAACTGGACAGACAGTGCTAGGTGGAGTTTCTCCATTTAGCAAAGACAGACAATCTTCTTTTGCCTTTGAACCACACTTCTAAATAATCCTTTGGTCAATGATAGGTACTAGGTAAGGGGTTCAGGGACTGTTCTGAGACTGGTTCATATGCAGAAGGTGAAAAGACTCATTCAAGGTTCTTGCTTTTCTATCGCCAGACAAGATTTAGCTGGGTGCAGAGGTAAGTGGCAAAGCTACCCAGCAGGTCCTTACAGCTCATTCTGTCTCCTAGACGGCAGTGTGAATTGTCCAGTGTGGATCTATTATTCCTGTCTGAGGTAACCTTAACAGAATATGCTTTTGCACTGCTTGTGAGCCACAGGCAGGGCCCAGCAAATACCTGTTGCAATACAGATAGAAAGCAGGTTTCGTAAAGCTTAGCAGATCCAACACTAAAGCAGAAGTCACCACTCCCATCCCACCACTTGCACCTTTTCAGAATTGCCTTCCTTTTCCTCCACTCCCAACTCCCCCCCCACTTTAACACATCATATCTCAGTTGCTATATGTTTAGAAGCTAGTTGAGGGAGGTGTGAAGCCAGAAAGGATGATAATATGTTGCCCAATTACCCATTGGCATAAACTTTTTAGGTAACGACTCAGAGCAAAGTCTTTTAGCTTTTGGACTCATTACATTTTCTAAACACACAATTTTTGCTTTGCTCTCAAAACGTCCAGTGTAATTTAGTTCCGGCTTACTTTGTTTGCCCTGTCTATGGGGAAGCACCAGTATTTTGTGGAAGAGTTAAAAAGGAAAAATATATTCCTACATCAAAAAGATTAAGCAAAGGCAAAGGAGAGTATCACATCACATAGCCCTGAGGAACCAAGAAACCAATCATCCGTTAAGGTAGGGTGTGGTGGAATCGTGTGACCTCTGAGATCCCTAGGTGTGGGGAGGAGGACGAGGGGAGATGAGATGACCAGTTGATATCATTTTGATACATCCAAGATTGCTCGTTTATTGCAGAGAGTTAGCACATATTTATACAGGAATAAACTGCCTGGTCACACGTTATTCATTCTCTGATTGCTTACAGGCAGCTCTTCTTGAGCTCTTCTCACACTGATAAGTACCTCAACACAGTTAACTATCAGGCATCCTGTTTTGCTATGCTACATCCTTGTTTAACATAACTACCTTCCTATTCTACATAGCTACTTTCTTATCTTGAATGACTCGGAGCAGGAGTAGCTGCTGCGTCGGTCGCTTTTTGCCTTGCTGGTAGCTCTTTCCTTTGTTAGCAGCTCTCTCCCTTTGTTCATGACTCTTATCTGTCTTACTTAGCTCTCAGCTAGTGTATCCAGATAAGACCCAACAGTAGAGGATATCACATTCAAGATACTTCTTAATATACCAGCTTGCTTTCCCAACTATAGTAAGCCATCTTTTGTTTGACATTTTTCCAAAGAAAATCCTGGGCCTGGTGTCCTGCAGGCTAGAGAAGATAAGCCAACTGATGTGCATGTGTCTGTTAAGTGGGAGGATGCTGAATTTCCTTTGACTTGACCACGCAGTGAGCCACATTCATAAAGAGCTGTTTACATATGAAAGGATAAATGTTTATACACATGTTTAAATAGAAGGTTGGCTGAAAGAGCTTAGTGGGAAAGGAGAGAGAGTAAAGAAAAAACTAAGACAAGCTGTCTAAGGTAAAAGCTTTACAAAGCTTGTTTTACCAATTCATTCTGAATGCATGCTAGAAGTTGAGGAATCCTCATCGAGGAAGTAATCCTGACAAGATAAACTTCCAGCCAGTTTTAAGCATGTTATGAAATATGCTATCTATAAGAAAGCTGGAGAGGGACTTCTTATATGGGCATGTACTGAAAGGGGGTAGATTTAGATTGGATGCAAGGAAGAAACTCTTTACCACAAGGGTGGTGAGACACTGAAACAGGTTGCTCAGAGAAGCTGTGAATATCCCCTCCCTGGAATTGTTTAAGGCCAGGTTGGAAGGGGCTTTGAGCAACATGATCTAGTTGAAGGTGTCCCTGCCCATGGCCATGATTTGTAACCAGATGACCTTTAATGTCCCTTCCAACCCAAACTGTTGTATGATGCTGTGATTCTATGAAAGACAAACTTACATATATTATTGCTTTAAAGTTCATCACCTTAAATGAGAAAAAAGAAGTTACAAGAACTTTATAACGAGCACAGCAGCAGAGAAACACCTGGCTGGAGAACTGATTCCTGCTAACATACAAGCATCTTCTAGACTGCTCTATCCATAGGCTTTCACTTCAGCCTGATTGATAACAGGCACATAAATCTGCACCAAGCCATCACCTAACATGGCTGACTCAGACTGACAATACTTTTACAAAGGACTTAAACAGCAATGCTGAGTTCAGCTACACCTGGAGAAGCTACAGCAGCTTCTGTTGTACAGTTTTAATCTGAATACCAAAATCACACAAAATTGTAGCAAGAACAACATCAGACTGTGAAACGCACAGAAGTACCAGTAAGGCTTCAAGTCATACCCCACTGGGGAGTGGGGAAGAGACAATCCTACTGCCTTCTCACTCCAAAATCCACAATGAAGTATTTAAGGTTTTGGTCAGTGAAGCAGTAGCATCTTCCAAGCAAATGTAGCCACTATGCCAGACCTTTACAGGAACTAAACCAGTATTTCATGAGGACAATTTTCTGTACCTATTAATATCAGCTGAGATTCAATTTTCTGCAACTGAGTTTCCATTATTAGGTTTGAAGCTAGAGATTTATTACAAGGAGTAAAGACAGGATTCTGCCTTCTATTTTGGTAGTCTCCCTGTGCTTAGCTGTTAATTAATTATGGGAGCACATAGGGATAATGACAAGTGCACGCAGACTGATTAAGACAGTTAATAAGAAGATTGCAACAAGAAGCCACACGCTGCCTACATAAAATACACAACAAGGATATAATACCTCAAACACTAACATAATGGAAGACAACCTTTTACATTTACTATTGTCCTTTCACAGCTCAAGTTCTACTTGTATGAGTTATTTAGCTTGATCTGAAATATTACCCCACACTGAGCACTGCTACTGTTTACAAACATGTTAGTCAGCTGAGGCTAACCCCTTCCAATCCAAATTTTCAGACAATTCTTCAGGAAAATAAAGGATTTAAAAGCTTGAAAATTATTTCCAAATTTGTTTAACTTTATCCTAAGTACATAGATGGCAATCTTCTGCACTGTACAATGGGTTAAAAAGTAAAAATAATAATAATTTAAAAAATTCGCACTGTTTTAAAAGGAAACTTTAAAACAGCACAAATTGTTTTCTGCCTCTCTGTGCACTGAGAGCACGTTAGTACCACATTCACCAGTATGCCTGGAGTATACACAGGGAACACCTGTGTTAGCTTTAATCTAAATTGCTTGGGGACTAGTAACAGACAGGAAAACCCAGGGTATTTACTCTGAACCTCAGGTGGGTTTTGATTGCTGCTGCTTTTACATTGTTTCTGGAACCTAAGATATTTTGGTTTGGGGGAGATGTTTTTTTTTTTAAGCTAACTTACAGTTTAAAAAGAAAAAGAACCCTATCTGTAAACATGCCAAACATGCCACACTTGTATGGATATGTCTCTTCCCTAAGGAATCACCCTTACTGACTGTGATGCAGATGTATCTTTTGTGGTATGAAGCAGGAATTCCCCCAGAGAATTCGGTGGGCTTGCTTACATTAATCTGCGAGGGAAAGAACCCGAAGAAATTAAAAGGAAAACCCCCCCAAGAACTTCTGACTAACAAACTTTGGAGGCAGAATGTATGCTGGTGGAATTAAGGCTGCAGTCTCTAAGGATACCAGCCCCAGCATCTTTCATCTGTCACTAAAAATTAACTTCATAAAAAATGATCTTAGGAGGGTGCGATCACACCGCAGTGCCTGGAGAGATCTCAAAGGAAGCACATGATCGACTGTGTGATCGCAGCAAAATGACAACAGCGTGAGCTAAAAATAAAATGCTCCTTTGCTCTGAAGCTGGTTTCTCCCACAGATGCCAAAGCCAGAGCCTTCAATTACTACTTTAAGGGCTAGGCAGAAAAATAAAGAATTGGTGGCTGATACTTGTTTTCACTACAGCATGCCTGCATGTCAAGAAGGAGAGCTTGTTACTGTGTGAGAAAGCATAAACAAATGGCTTGTACGGAGACTGTGCATAGCAGCAGGTACCCACTCGAACCCTTTTCTGCTCAAACACCTAGTAACCATTATTACTCATTTTCCAAGACAAGCCTAGGACACAGTAAATCACATTTCAAGGCCAAGAGTGTTCAAAAATGAGACAGTGAAGTTGTATCCAGCAGAGTATCATTTCCAGTGAAGTAAGTTCTTCTGACAAGTCCATCACGCCATGAGAATAACTGCAAATGACTGTACTGGATCAGAGCAACCATCCGTCACTGTCTAGGCTCAACAGCTATGCTATGAGGGGTTTATCATCAGTTTTGTATAATCTTTCTCACAGATATAAGAACACAGCAACTTACTTCCACTGGAGTTCCCTGAACATTGATGTGCCACCAAGAGAACGTTTCCCCCTTGGCTCAACTAACAACAAGCCTCTAACATGAATCATGAGGACTACTCTAATTGCATCATGTGTATTCGAGGTACTGTTCTTATACAAAGCCAGCAGATCTCATCTTCTTGTTAAAAAGCTCTATGTTTCCTCTGTACCGATGAGTCACAAGGTCCATACATGAATGACTATTACAGTTAACATTTTAATGACACTTGAAGGCCCCCTCTGAACAAAGAGAAAGCCTTCTGGCAGTGTAAGCCCTACCTGTTCAGAGGCACAGAACAATATTTCGCCTTACACTGCCTTCAGAAGAAAGGGCCCTCAGTCAAGACTGGAGGATCTTTTTCCCCCAGGTTCCCTATTTTAACAGAACATCTGCGCTCTATTAGAATAAAATTTGCTCCTTTAACTCAAACTCCAGCACTACCAAGAACACCAGTTCCAACAACACAACTCCTTCCCTGTTTGTTAAACCCTTTCTGCAAGTCGGGGCAGAGCCATTCACACAGACTCCAACCAAGCCTTGGTGTCTAATTTGTGAGGCAAGTAATCCCTGCAGCAACTAGATTAGATGAGCTCTACCAGTGTGCTCTTTTACCAAGCTGTCAAGTAGCTGGATGAGAGTGCCAATCCCAAAACCAAGAGAAACACAATTTGCATCCAAAGTTACTACCAATTACTGAACAACAACATTTGACATTGTTACTTCCCATTAAAATTAAGACAATTGGGTTTTATACTTTTTCTTTTTTTTAATATATACACATAGAGAGATCAACAAGTGAAAACCTACATCATTGCTTGAAAACCAACTCAAATCAGTCATCACACACCTTTTTTCCTCAAATGCTACATTCAGAGTGGACTGCTTACTGATGAACAGTTTTGGAATATGCAAATGCTACATAGACACTACCCCTACCCCCGCTATGCCTGTGAAGCCATGAAGCATTTACACTTACAAAGCAAAATATTTTAAAAACAAACACCTCTGAGGTGTCTGGATGCTCCACAGTGTGAGACCCTGAGAACACACCTGAAAAAGAGTCTCACTTACCTCACACAGGACAGGAAAATACACTAAAAGCAAAGCTTCCAGAGACAGCAGGTCTGCTCTGGTTTAATTTTTGTGTTTTATTAATCATTCCATTTACTAATACAAACAAATATTAGTTTTAAGGTAGTGTTGTGACAAAGAGCCATGGTCCTATCCAGCTTTGCTGCATATCCAACGCCTCCATTCACTCCCTGTAACAGCAAAACACTTGTCCTAAGAGTGCAGAGTGAGGCTGATCCCACACACATGGCTGTGCAGGATGCTGGCTCATCAACATGCTGCACCTTAGGAAGCCTCAGGGTTTTCATGGCTGCTCTATCTACAGAAACTGGGAAATGCTCTGGCACTACAGAGGGTGGCACATCTCTAAGAAGCCAGGAGGAAAACAGTAAGTTGCAAGTCAGCTTACAGAGCAGCTTTTGAAGGGCTTGTAAGTACAATGCAGAAAGGATAAAACAACCTTCAAGACTTGCGAAGGCACTTGCAAAAATAATAAGCACAGGTGTTTACAAATAATTTTTAGAGTCTCTACAGACAGACCTAAAGAAACACATCACCTCCCTAAGCTCCTGCACTATCACTAGTTATTCCTTGTCCTAGGAACTATCATTACCTTCATCAAAGCTCTGAACCCAAATTTTTAATGCAGCTCCTCTATCTCCACCTGAACACCCACAAGGAACACTAGGGCATCAAGCAAACCTTACTAGCACATTACCATCTCCATGCCAGGGTAGGTCCCTGAAGCTGCCTTCCTGGTCTGCCTCACACATCAGACCTCCTCGGGGATAAGAGATCCAGTCCTGCAAACCTCCCCTGTCACAAACAGGTCTGATGATGCCAGCAGCCTTGTTTGGCTTACTAAGAACTTCACAAATGGATTCCCCTCTCACAGAGCTGAAAGCAATGAAGGTCTGATTAGGACACATGCCCTCCCCTCAGCACCTGCTGGCACATGAACAGAAGCAGCTGAGCACTCGAGGGATGATGTGGGCTACAAGAGTCTTAGCACCTGGACAAGGTTTTATTCCTACCGGCAAAAGTTACAAATATCACTGGTGCATTTGTCTTGCTTTCTGTGTTTTTCCTGACAGAGCAAATACATCTGACCCCAGCAGGTATGTCCAGCATCCTACCAAACTGGTATGTCTCCCTTCCGCTCCCCTGCTCCCCCCAACCACAACATCAGGAACAGCAGTTTTGATTATATTAAGTCTCAGTGTAATTAACTGTGAGTAAAAAGGATTAATGTTCACCGAATACATTGAATGACTCTTCCCTCCCTTCTAGGGAGTAAAATGTTGCAGCTCTAAGGACTCTGGTCTCCTCTCTGTCTTGTGCTCTTTTAACTGAAAGGAAAAAAAAATGGTGGGAAATAAAAAGTAGTTTAAAAAGCACAAATAGCACTGAAAAGAATAATAGGAAATAGACATCCAGGTAGAGGGAATAGGATACAGCTCAGAATGCAAAGTCAGTTCTTACCTTCTCAGAGTATACCTGTGAAAGGTGAGTGCAGAAGTTGGAGACACTTAAACCACTCTGCAGCTAAGCTCCAAACCTCACTTTCCTATCCTTCTGGTTCAAACAGTGGTTCTTAAGCCCTCTTCTCTCCAGCTTCTGTTTGGTTACTAATCCTTACCGAACAGGAAAAGGAGAGTTGTATTTCATTTAACCCCTTCAGCTTCCAAGTTTCTTCACAAGAGTTTTCGTTTGAGCTTGGGAAAGCCGGAGTTGGAAGCAGGCACACACGCACGCCTTGGAATTGTTTCCAGCTCCTGTAGCCTGTGTGCACACACACACACATTAGCTCCAAAGTGTGCCTTAAGTTATTGCAGGGGTGGGGCCCTTTGTAACCGGCTTTATTTTAGCTGTAGGCAGCATATCAAAAGAGAGACAGTTATCCAGAGATTCCTTTGGTATTAATTTTCAGTAAGTTCCTAACTGTAAAAAAAACCAAACAAAACAAAAAACCCCAACCCAAATGTAGCATTCATTTTAAAGCTAAAGGCTGAATCACAGTTCACAGATACACATTTGACCAAAGAACATCTGAACTGAAATACAGTTTACAGCTAGATCTGCCTCTAGGCAGAGTTAAGCAGATCCCTAAGGTCTGAAAATACCAGCACTTTGGATACAGTTCAGAACTTAACCAAAGAGAATGGCAGCTGAGGTTTCTCTATTTTTTTCCTCTAACAAATGTCATGCAATTCAGAAACCCTCTGAAAAACCCCATGAAGAAACAATTTAGCAACGCAGAAACTGTTAAGGAAAAAGTCATCTAGTTGGATGCATTACAAGGAAAAATTTGTGCTGTTAATCACGTGGATACTAGAGAAATGATTGCATAACAACTTATGTGTTGCTGTTGTTGTTTTAGCTCAAAAAAGGGATAGTTCCTCCCCCCACACTGATTATGTCTCTGCTTAGTATGAAACAAATTTTGAAATACAGAGACCACTGATCTATTAAAATAGATTTTGGTCCAGCCACCAGCATTTCAATACTTCTTACTATTGGGACCAAGGTCTCCAAGATTAAGAGGATAGCTTTGAAGTCTTAACTTTGGGTTGGTCTTTTTTGTTTGCCTTTCAGTTTCAGAGTCCTTTTTCACCAGTAGTTCGGTTGAAAACACAAGAAACAGAACCTTGCTTTCAAAAGGAAAGCTGAAGCTTCTACCTTCAGGTAATTCCACATGCTGGATCTTCCAAGGAAGACACCAAGATGTGCAATGAAATCTTCAGAACTGGTATCTCTACTCTTTTCTTGGCCACACTGCTGCTTTAGATAACAAAAAGAGAGAATATCCTTGGCAACTGTTGACAAGCCTAGACACACATGGCCCCAAAAGGAAAATGTTCTAGCAGCCTCAAAAATGCACCAGGTGACACAGAAGCAATTTTTATTCTCTTCTCATCCCTGCTGGTCAATCAGTGTCTGGCAACTAGCCACAAAATGTACACAAGTACTCAAATCCTAAAGGTACACAAGTACTTAAATCCTACAGTTATGCAGCCCACAGAGGACAGAGTTCAAATAAAAGTCACGTCTTTTCCACATGCAAAAACAAACCTTTACTTTTCTGTCCAAGGTAACTGCCACTATAAACAAGGATAAACCCTAAAAGGAAAACCTGGGGGTTCTGCTGAGAAACAGGGGACCCCCAGAAGGTTGAAAGATGCAACACACCTCAGAAGATCTAATGGTGGAGAACCTATGTTCTCCTTGTCAGGAGATACAATTGAACATTGTTAATGCCTGGTTAATAATACAGAAATAGTCTTGTGCCGTTAGATTCAAATTTTCCTTGAAGAAAATTAATTTGGGCCTTGGGCCAAGCTTTGGGCCCACCTTTTCCATCAGAAAGAAGAGACATCAGCATATGTATCTTCTTTATCCACCCATACTCTCTCAAGTGGCCATAGGCTACCACCATCCTGCCAGCTGTCACACTTATATCCACCAAAACCTAAGCCCTTGGCCTTGTATGAATAAACCACACTTTCAGATCACTTTAAAGCTTTTAGCTTGCATCACTGGCAGGAAAAAGATCAAAATCCAGTCCCAAAGGTTCAAAAGTTGATAGGCAAAACCACCACAACTCCAGATGAATTTAGAAATATCTGATTCTTAAAATTTCTTCTTACAGCAGAAGTAGCCTCAATGATTTTTTTCCCTTTTTTATTTTTTTGATGCCAAGCTTAGTAATGTTCTTGTGACTCTTGTGTTCTTGTTGATGGTTAAAACTACAAGGGAGTTCAGAGATGGGGAAAACGTGTCTGCTGATGTTGGAATCTAGCCAGGATACATCTGAAAAACATCTGTGCCTACTGTATTAAAGCAGATAATACATAAATGCATGTGGATTAATTTTTAACTCCATCAAGGCTTAATAGATAACCTCCTGAAATGCTGAAATAAAACAAGAAGTGACCAGACTTTTACCACAACTAAGCAACATGAAACATTGATGAAACTCCTTTTCTTAACACAAGGAAAGAAAAATCTGCTCATACTTCCTGGTTCCAGCTGAGACAAGAGACAATCAAAAGCTGTTAGTGTGGGATTTGAACCCAAGGCCAGTCTTTACCAGGAAAAAAAGACAACGCAAATACGAAGCAGACCTTTGCCCTGCAGTTCCAGAGAATTTTGTGTGTGCATCTTTTCTCTAGGAGAAAGGACATGATCCCCGTGTTGAAAGTTTTCAACATCTACCATTTACTAAGATAATCTGCTGATTCAAGACCATTCTCGCCTCCTGACAAGTCACTCACAGTGCTCTATGGAATGAATGTCATCAAGACCACAGGTATTTGCCTCCTGTGGCTAACCTGAAAGCAATGGCATCTGGGTGTCACAGACCTGATCATCAAGAAGAAACAGTTGAGGTGAATGCATAGTAAATGGATACTGCTGAATAAGATATCCCTTCTAATCCTATCAGTGAAATGCTTTTGGCAAGAAGCACTCTCTAGAGGAGCTGTGACACCGGGATTTCAACAGTTACATGGCCAGAGGTCAGTAGTACAACTTGTGCTTTCATGTTATACTCCACAAGTACCTTTCTCGGAAACAAACCACCAGGATTACTTACTGCTAGGGACTGTTTTTGAAAGACTCTCTAAAGATCTGCATGCTTTAAGGATAACACAACAGGTCGTGGTGGGTTGACCCTGTCTGGTCACCAGATGCCCACCAAGTTGCTCTGTGTCCTTGTCCTCGACAGGACAGGGGAAGAATATATGACAGAAAAGCTTTTCAGTTGCAACAAAGACAGGAAAATCACTCACTGATTACTGTCATGGGCAAATCGGACTTGATTGCAGGGAAATTAATTACTGAGAAATGAGATCAAAACTAAGAACACCTTCTCCCTACCCCTTCTTCTTCCTAGAGGGGAACTCCACTCCTAATTCTTCTTACCTGCTCTCCCCTATCCCTGAGTAGCATCCAAGAAATACAGAAAAGACTCACAGAGCTTCCAAAGGAGAAGCTGGTCTCAGTGGTTTCAGCATTTACCCAAAGAAGTAGAGGATATGTGGTCAGTTTTTTTTAGGAGATCTGAACCTGCTGGGAGACTGCTGTGGTCAGGAAACCATGGTATAGAGACACATCCCAAACTTGAGTGCTCTTGTCACTCCTTTAGTCATTTAGCCAAAGAACAAGGATCTGTGACATCAGGGTTATGGCAGGGTCACATGATTAAAATGGGATATTTGACTTCTTTGTTTTCAGATTAATATCCAGTTTCTTGGATAAATGCAGTAGTCTAATCATGGGAAACCACACCTGATCTAGTGTGAGGTGTCCCTGTCTGTGGTTGGGGGGTTGAAACTGGATGATCCTTGAGGTGTCTTCCAACCCTGACAACTCTGTAACTCTGTGAAATAGACAGTCCTAGCCTGCTGCTTGGGGCATTTCACTCAGGGGACATGCTGAGATTCTCCCAAACACAGGATAACACTGGACAATAATCTGACATCCCAGGTAAGCATGCTGATGATTGAATGACAAGGTAATGAAATAAGGGTCTCTGGGATGTCAAATCAAGAAGACACTACAGCAAATTGGTCATTCCAGAACCTGCACAAGGGTCTGAAAGCAGGAGGCTTCCCCTCACTGAAAAGAACACATCTTTTGACACATTGAACTTTTTGTTACTATTAAAAAAAAAAAAAGGCAGAAAAGCAAAATTTGATTCAATCAGAACAAAGCTTTTACCAAACTTGAATATTGCACCTCTAATTCCATCCTTCCCAGTCTCACTCTCACTATCACAGGATAGGCATGTCATTTAGCCCACTGAATCACAACCTCTCAGTACATACAATGAACCCTTGACAATCCTTTAGGAAAAGAAGCTCAATTTCATCTCCAGAAAACACTGCAAAGTCCATAGGGAAAAGGCGGAAAGCATATTATGTACCAATGAGCTCTGCTGCACAGCTTCGCTGCATCAAAGCTTGCTATCCTCTTCCAGTAACTCTTGCATTAGTCTGTCTCTGCTTCAGACACCTGGCCACTTACAGACTCTCAAGTGCTGCAAAACATTGCAGAGGAGTCAACCCTGTACAACTTCTGTGTAGATCCTGGTACCGGCAGAGACCACTTTATTGTGGTTTGCCAGCATCCAGCCACTGAAGTCAGCAATGCAAGATGGCAAACTCTTGACAGATGGATAAGACATATTATGGCAAAATAAATGAAGAATAGATTCCAGTACTGATAGGCTTATTAGTACATAACTCAAGATGCCTAAGACAGGGATTTGAGTGCTGCGAAACTACCACTACACATAACTAGACACACATGGACACAGACCAAGCAGACTTCCCACACAATAACCTTCTCTGTATTCATATTTCCACATGACTTTCAGCCTAAAGGATGAAACTCCAACTGCTGTCTTTAACGACTTCTGTGGACACTGTATTTCTAAAAGCTGGAGATCTTTCCAAAGGCAGGCTTATATGAGCAGTGGTAGGAAATGAAGCGAGTTTCACATAGGGCTTTCTCACCTCTTTCATGCAGGGACTTCGCAGCTGTGCTTTCACGAAGCTCTAGGGAATTTTAGCCCGCTTCTGGGAGGCTTTCCTCATGTTTTGCTGGCTGCACAAAGTAGCCCACTTTAGCTTGTTCAGTAAGTGAGTACTCCCCAACAAATCCGTGCTTCTCTTCGTTTACACTCCTTACAGCTCCTAAGATAATTCCAGCTTCTATTTTTGCTTCACCAGTGTGGCTTCTTGTCCAGTGTGAGCTAGCCCAGGATTCCCATCCATCAGCTCATGTGCTCGTGCATCACTGAACTCTTCCCCTCTTGCCCAAGTATGTTCTTGCTGAATGTCAGAGGTATCGGCTTCATCCCTATCCAGTCCTCCTTTGCATGCTTCCATGTAACACAGTCCAGAACTAGGAAAACCAGTGCAGTCATCTGTATTTTGCTATAATCTGCTCCAAGAACAGATCAACTCACAGGAACTTGGCCTGACTGGGTCCTCCTCTCCTAATCACTTCCTGACAACTGAGGCAATTCCTGTACTGTGCTCTCCAAGAGGCCCTTCAGAAAAACTGTCTTTTTGTAAGCAAAGGTTTAGATACCTCTCTTTATTGTTTTCCAAGATGGGAGAAATAGTAAGCCTGTACTTGATTTGATTCTCACCCAAATCAGACATGACATTTATTCAGGCGAACTTTCTGAACAAGCTGATGATGCTACACACAAGTTTCAACTCTTCAGGCTCAGGCCACCTGAAGAAGAAAAGCAGCACACACTGATAACATCAGCGTTCAAACAGTAAAAACAACCTCAAAGTGCTGTGACTAATTCCATGCAAGCTTTGTTGTGAAAGCTGATCCAAAACCCCACACCTCAGACACCTCATACAAGTGAAGGCATTAATCCATTGCTAACACTATGCTTGGATACGCAAAAGTTTGCTTGTGAAAAACAGAGGATCTACATGTAATAGAACATATATCATCGATTTTAAAACAGTCCAACTATTTGCAAGTTTAACCCATGTAAGTAAAACCAGGACACAGTTGAGTCTACTGGAAGAGATAGGGGAAGATGGTAAATTAATTTTTTCTAGCACTGGATAATGGATCCAGTTTCTCCAATGTCCCACATCAAATCTTAGGATATTTACACGAAATCGGTCTCACAGCTTTCCTTAAAATTAGACACTATAAATCCTGCTAATTATGAAGAAACTGATAATAAGGACACTGCAATCCCATTTTCTTTTTCTGTATCATGGATTTAGATATTGCGTAGGATGAACTTGGCAGCCACACAGAGAATCTCATTTGAAGAGATTAACCTGGGAACACAGAGAGATCTGGAGGGTCTCCATTAGTCTATTCCTTGCTACGCATAGGATTTAAACAGCAATAATTATATTTAGCATGCACACACACACACTCTCAAAAATTAGCATATACAAGCATTAAATGAGGCAATGTCTTATCCAGAACAGACGCTCCCTCAGCTGTTTGTTTTCATTTTATTGTTGGTTTTACATTTTAATGATATATAAAAAGTAGAAGAAATCACAGGTGGTAAGCAGATTTGAGCTAGAGAATTAATTTTAAGAGACAACATTTTTAGTTCCTGTACAAACAAATACAGTGATTAACGTTGATTTCTTGTGCCCACCCAGCTGTCGCTGGTGAGCAAGGAGCAAAAGGTCAAGATTGGTCATTTATATTCAGATTACATTTGAAAACATAAAGGACAGTCTCTGATCTCCCAAATGTTTTCCGGATATTCCAATCTGCTCCACCCAAAATAGCAAAAAAAAAAACAACAAATCAAAACCCAAAAAACCAAGAACCGAAAAAAGAGTCTAACTCATACAAATTTAACAAAATATGTTGTCAGAGCTTCCACTTACAGGGATTCACAGAAAAAGCTGTTCCCCATAGATGCCTCACTGCTTTGCTAGCACACGAACAGCAGTCCACTGATCAGAAGGTCTGGCCCAGAGCTCAGCCAAAGCAATGGGAAGATTTTAATTTCCAAAAAGCTTTGGATCAGGCCTAGATTGATGTGGCAGAGAAGAGGACAGAGAAGGAACAATAACTACCTAATTATAAGCCTGATGTCAGTAGAACTGTTCTGCCCCTGCCCAAATCTCTGTGGGGAAACCAAAGCAGCCAGGTTTCCCCCTCCGGCTGATTCCCTTTTCTTGGTGTTATTAGTCCTCACTGGCCCTGCACAGAGTGCCTGGGCTCCTGACGCCACACAAACTCTGAGCCCTTCAGGGTTGGAAATAGCTTCTCTTTTCCTCCCAAATGTCAGCTCTTACTGGGAAGGGGGAGCTTGCTCGGTAGAGACGACACTACAGGAAGAAGAGGGAAGCTGGCTACATCACAGCCAACATGAAGAAAGATCCTCCTGGTACTATTCCAGCTATTCTCCATTTAAACATTCAGCCTTTTTTCCCCCCTCCCATTTAAACATTCAGGATTTTTCTCTCTGCACTCTCTTCACATTCCCCAACAAGATCTCCTGCTATTCACTGTGGAGTCTAAAGTCACCTGCTCTTAGCTAGGTTGGCACTGACTACCCCAAATGCTGCTTAGAAGAGACAGGAAAAGAGAGAAAAGTTGAAAGCAAAACCTCTGACAACCAATTCTCACCCCCACACCCCACATACATTTATCCTTCCTAATTCCCGGTCCATTTATACACATTACTTATGCTTAAGAAGACTAAATCCAGTGCCAAAACATAGCTCTTTGGTTAAAAAAAAAAGTGTTATATTCAGCAGAGGTTTAACTCTAGCATACTAAACATTGAGTCATTAAGATTTAACACTATTGAAATGGAAATTGAGACAGAAACCTTTCCAGTTCTTATACTTCACTTCAGAATTAGAAGAGGACAACACTGACTGTAATAGTATTAAAAGATCCTCTGGACCAACACGGCCTTGGATAGCAAGCATTGGGAGCACGAGGCCAGTGTAAGCTCTTGCTGATGTCTTCCAGCATCAGGCAGCAAGGAAGCAGACAACCCGCTACGGACAGTATCACAGCCTCACTATGCAACAGAGAAACGTTAGCAACAGAACAGCAATGAGGGCTGTCAAGATGATGATCCTTCTCTCCATCTTGGCAGACTCCCACAGCACATCTCTCTCCAGTAACTCAAAGCTGAGATAGTTCTTTTCTTGGGCTCTGTCCTTGTGCAACCCCCACGGGGCATGAGAAGGTGCCCAGATCCTGGCAGTGTTGCTGTAGTCCTATGGCTGAGATCTCTGACGAGGGATTCTGGAATGAGATTTCCCTCCCAGCATAATGAGGTATTTAGTCATTAACAAAGGAGCCTTCTGGGGCAGAATTCCAGCTGCGCCTGAGATCTTGCCTTCACAAAGACTTGCTATTTTCCATCATGCAGGTTTAGTCTGAGGAAGAAGGGAAAAGAGTTGCTTCAAAATACTGATCCAGGGATTTTCAGTTCAGTAGTTGAAGGTTTCTGTTTACTCTTCAATCAGGTCAAGAAATCTCTCTCTTCTCACTCCTGCTGCTTCACAGTTGCCGGCTCAGCTTCTGTGCTTGCCGCTCCTTTGCCTCGAAGGCAAACTTGGTGTCCTGCAGCTGGGCAATGGCCTCCTTGGCCTCCTTCAGGTCCTGACAGATGTGCTCATACTTCTCCGTTAGCTCCCTGTTCTCTCGGCGCAGTTCCTGTACCACCTGGTTCACCTCCTCCGTCTGCTTGGTGCAGTGTATCTTCAGCTGCTCTACCTCAGAGAGCATGATCTCCATGTTCTTGACCAGTGACTCCAGTTTCTCTCTGGACATGGCGTCAGGATCAGTCCTACTCAGTCTGCCTAACCCAAACCCGAAAGGGACAAAGAAAGCCACCCTGTGTAACATGCACCAAGAAGCCTGGCACTCACAGTCTTGTGGTCTCTTTTTATACTCCCTTCTGTTCATCCTCCTCCCTTCCCTTGCCTTCCCCAAAGTGTCTCTAATCTTCTTTGCTTGGCTAATCTACTTATTTTTATTGCGCTATAGAAATCTACTGAAGGGCTGACAACCCCGCAGTAACATATGTGCTGTGCAGCAAAAGCCAGAGCAATAATAAGACTCTATGCAGCCTGCACATAGGAAAACAGCTTTCAGCTGAAGAATTCTCTTGGGAACCCCTTGCAGTACCCATTAAAGTACAAAGAAACCTCTTCATGCCCAATGCCTACTCCAGTGTTGATGCTCAGACCCAAGAGTACAGCCTGATCTTAAATAATTATTGAGGTAAGCAATATAAGGCAAGTATCTGGAAAGAAGAGAATTAGCCTCAGTTTGTCTTTCTTTCTCCTTATCCTATGTTTGGGCAAGGTCAAAGGAACAAAACATAATTTTCCCTTTTTTTCAGGAGAAGCTCTATCCAACAACAGCCTGTACCTCATCTTCTATCAAAGGAGTTCACAACAGTCGTCATAATCAGTGGTGACCACAATTACTGGGCCTGTACCACTTTTGAAGGTAGTTTGTGTTTCATTAGGTACTTGCAGGCTACAGGTTTCAAACCCTGGTCCCGTTTACCTCCTGAAGTCACTTCCACTCTATCAGTAACAGTGGCTGCAGAAGCTACACAAGAACTCCTTCCTGGACATCCATGCCACCCACAACAGAGTTCTTGAGATGTTGCTGACTGCTACTGTGAACCAGTGGCAATCAGGACCGAGACATGCTGGCCTGACCATACACTGATTACTCAGGTCACACCAGGCAGCAGGATGATCCCAGCAGCCACAAGGGATTGAGAGAGTCTGGCCGACTTTCTGAAGTGTGACCCAGACTTTCTTATACATCCGGTTAATTAATGCACTTGCCTAGACAATAAGAATCATTAATTAGCCAGGGAGCTGATGTAACAATATCACCCCTGAGAACTTCACTTGGCTGAAAAGAAGCCATTATTGCATGTGGCTCTCCAGGAAAGAACTCATGCAATTCAGCACCAATTGTCAGGTCAGAGGGGACAGACCACAGCAGAGACAGGAATACAGGCTAGCCCTTGGATGACTAGCAAACTAAGGACAGAAGAGTCTCTCTCCTTTTTCTCCACATAAGGAACATTTCCTCCAGGCTGAGTCTGCACCTTTTCACAAACTCTCAGCTTGCTCTCCACACCCACAGAATTGCAGTATCATTTCCATGTATCACGTACAGACATGGATCTGTCCTCATTGCATTCACCTCACAGAATTATGTTTTACTGCACACTATTGTGTAATGGCCTTTACTCTTGCACACTGTTTTGCAATTCCATTCCCTTAAAAAAGACCCTTAGGTAAGATTCTGTAGTTCCATCAATACCAAGTTGAGAGAGAACACATGTTCATGTGCATAGCTCCCACAAATGCATTTCCCCCCTCCATTTTCCACCACAAAATGCAGCTTTTTTTTCAGCTGTGGGGAGTTTCAGACACTTTGTTCCACAACTCATTCTCCTTTTCCCCTCACTAGGCCCAGAGAAATGAAGCTCTGTCTTCCAGGGAGCATTACATCTCCCCGAGCACTGGATGAAAACACTGTTGGACACTGGCCAAGCTCTGACAGTATTCAAAGGCTCAGGACTTCTCACAGCTGGAAGTTAAAGAGTCACTCACAAAGACAGCCATCCTACTGCCTCTCACACAAGTGCACCACTGGACCACTCTCAAGCTGGCAGATGGAGTGCTTTGCACCGCACTTCGAAATGAGCAGAGAGAGTGATATCCTTCAGATGAAAAGAGAGTGGGAGAATCTAAACATAATTAGAATATGTCCTAAAGTCCTTGAAGAAACATTTGCACTGGCTGTCAGCCCAGATCCCACGTGATGCACATGGCACTGGAATAGGCTGGAACATGTTGTAGCATTACAAAACAGCAGGTCTTCATTAGTGAAGAATCTTCCCTGGCTCCACAACTGTACACACTGCACCCAAACATTTTAAATCAAGCAGAATTACAAAGATGTACAAAGGGAGTGCCACAGAGGTCATTTACTTGGATGTTAATAACTGATACATCACCTCTTGCTATCTTAGTCTCAAAATTATTTAAGTTGCCTTGGATACAGACAGAATCTTGGCAACAGGAACTGGGTAAGAGACACTACTGAAATAATAATGTGAAATGAAAACAAGGAGTAGCATGAGAGAAGTTTCTAACAAAGATGGGAATTGTTACTAGGCTTGGTTTGATTCAAAATATGATTTGATGAAGTAAGGAAGTAGGAATTAAAAACACATTAATGAAAACTGGAGTGGAAGAATGGTGCAAAAGTCGCTAGAGCTAGAGAAATACAGCAGTGAGACTCTAATGTGAACTTTAGTTTCTTACCTTTAGTTAATCCTGGATTCCGCTGTTGCAGAAGAACTGGAGGCAAAGGCAAACACCAACAAGAGTGAATTCATCCGGGAAAAATGCCTAACAGCATACCTGAGAAAAACAATCCAGACCACAAGAATTCAGTGCACAAGGACACACAGCAGCATTAGGAATGCTGGGGAAACAGCATGTTAGACAAATCTGTGCTACAGTATAGCAGGGGAAGATAACAAAGCACGTTAAACGGTTGTACCATGCAGGGGCATTGTACCTTCAGCTTCTCCTTCTCTCCATCCCGCTGGAAGGGGTATGCAATGTTTCATTCTGAACATCTTGTTACAAAGAGGCCAAAGAAAAACAGTCTGAAACTTAGACAAGTGTCCAGAAATGTTGATTTTAAAAAATGTAGACTCTAGGAACCAGGTTTAGGAAAGATGACTGAAAACTGCATGGCAAGATACTTCCAAGGCTGTTTCCCTGTCATGCCCAGGTCCTCTGCACATTCTAAGAAACACAGCTCAGCTAGAAGAATGCTTCTGTGACTGTTTGGGGCCCACCTGTGCAACTGTAATTTTGAATGCACCAGTTTGAGATACATGCAAGCAGGAGAGGCAGAGCTAATTGAGAACAAAACAGAGAAGCAACACTGGGAACACACACTCCTGCTTTTGTGGGTGGCAGGAAAATTGCAAAAAAGTGGCACAGGTGGAAGTAAAACTTCTGGTGCTTTCCCATAATGACTGGGAGCTACCACAGCTGACTCTGATACTATATTCAGCTCTGCTGGTCTTAACACTAGAAGAGGATGACAGCATGAGGCTGCCAAGCTGAGGATGGTTCACGTGATACATGTGTCTTCTTCACAGGTCTCTGAGCCAAAGAGAATCAACTGTTCCTCTCACTCAGAGGCACACACAAGCCAGAAATGCAGGTTTCCTCTCATGTGCAAACCTCTGAGAGTTGAAGGAGGAGGAGATGCAAAAATTGTACCCTGCAAATATCTGTCTGAAAGCAGACCATGAGCATTCCAGTTTCTGGATTATTTCAAAGGGATCCTGAGAACACTGATGAAATAAACCAGGAAGCAACTTCACTCTCACTCTCTCTGGGGTTTTCTCAGCAGCACAGGGTGGACAATTCTAGCCTAGGTTTTTAAGTGGGGAGAAAAAGCTGCAAATGCCAACAAGGATGGCTTTTAAACTTCTGACAGAGCAAATCGCTCGATATAAACTCTGCAGAATAGGAAGTAAAGCTACAAACCACATATGTCATCTTCTCAGCCGTGAACTTAAACTGCTGTATCTATTTCTAGCTTCATGAGCCACAGACACAAATGTCCAATGCAACATTCACAGAACTGTAGTGGGAGATGGCACTTNGGCCGCAGGTGGTATGTTGACCACAAACCTTCTCTTTTCCAGTTTGGTTTGAGTTCTGTTAATATATATTTAATAGTTATTTCCAGATCCTGTTATAACCTGTATATTGTTTCCATAACGTTGCAAAGAGCCTGTTACTATTGTTATTATTAAATGGTGGTAGGGAGTGGTGCGAGTTCTGATTAATATTAATAAATTATATATTAATATTTTTATAATATCGTCTCGCAGTACCTAATTACACCTCCCCGACACTGTCTCATAGTAGGTAGGTTAAGGTTATCATCCCCAGCTAGCAATGGTCACTGTTCTAACAATGGATTACTCTTAAAAATACATAGAGCATTTCACTGACTCCAGTGAGAGTGTTAGAGGTCTCCATGCTGCTTCCTCTCCTTTTCACTTATCCCCTGCTTTATCCCCAGTGTGCAATATGCACAAGCTCATGTGCTTCCACTTGGGTAAAGGCATTACACAAACAAACTCATTACAAGATTAAACATAAAGATTTCTATTGTCTATAATTATAGTAAAACCATTTGTAAAAAACAAAACAAAACAAAAAAACCCCAACAACAAAAAAAAAAAAACAACAAAACAAAACCACAAAAACATAGACCAAAAAAACCCCCAACCTAATGATCAAGCAGCACACCTGGAGGCATTGATCATTCCTGTAACAGACAGTGAGCAGGCATTTGCACTCAGCTGTTCATTTGTTTCTAAAAAAAGACAAATGCCATTGCTACATGTATCAAAACACTCAGTACTCTGTAAGACTGACATAATGATGATCTCATCCTGCAGTGCTTAGAGACTATTGATAAATTCTGCTTTCTTGTTATAACACCAGATTTAATTTTAGCTACTGTGGTAACTATTAATCATATCTCATGCAATCTGGCAGAGCTTCAGGCGAGCCGGATAGAAAACTACACAATTTACAGGTTTTGATCTAAAATACAGCCCCGAAAGAATTATGATCAAAATCCTGACACAAATTAGAATAATGTGCCTCAATATTGTGTCTACAGATATATTAACAAATACAGAGGTCTCTTTTTCCATTCTGCCTCCATCTACTCACCAGCCAGATCAAAACACTTAATTTAGCTTAATATAGCTCAGTAAGGAAAATTTGGTAACATTGGCAGTTATCCCTAAACTGGATTGATTTCTGCTTAAGAAATCAGCTGGCTAGCATAAACATCAGTGACAAGTTACTTATATAAACTGAAAAAAACACTCCTTTCTACTTGCATTTTTACTAAGAGGAAGAAACAGCTCTTTGATGGCATAAAATTACTTAGTATTTGCAGTGTAAAAAATTCCAAAGTGGGACAAAATGTTGAATCCTTCAGATTCAATAGAAGAGTGAAAAATATGAATTACAATGTTTAAATGTTGACTGTTTCAAAACAGAAGCTGTTTAAAAATATCAATTTTGTTTGTTTCAATGCCAAGTTCAAAAGTCTCCAAAGCGCTTCTAAAAAGTAACACCAACAGTTCTGCTGGGCAGACATCTTCCATCACTCCTGACATTATACAGGACACCTTCTGGGTCCCACAGGGGACAGGCTGAGGAGCTTTCACACCCACGCCAAGCTCCTTGGCCTCTGTCCCACCTTGGGGGTGTTCACCGTTTCCTCCCCATAGTGCCTAAAGCCAACACGGTGAAGAGGAAAGGAAAAGAGGAAGGAAACACCTTCTCTGCCCCTTAGGGTGGATGAAGGAGAGCCAGCATCTCCCAAGCCTGCAAGGGCAGATCAAATGTACAGGAGTCAAACGATGCTGCAGGTAACTCAGTAAGCAAAGCACCCCGAGGTCTCACCGTAGAATCATACAGTTACGCAATACCAGGTTGGAAGGGACTTTAGGATCATCTGGTCCAACCTTTCTTGGGAAGTTAGATCTGATGAAAAGGTTTAGTGGTAGCACCAGGCATCAAACAAAAGTCATCAGAGTAGTTAATTATTCAAAGCTGCTGAAACTGCAACAGCTGCAAGGGACTGTTGCAGACCTTTTGCAGCAACTGGCCAGCTTTCCTCTAACACCAGCAACACACCCACAGAGGGACAGAAATGACAGTTAATGGCTTGTCTAAAACATCTTTCCACATCATGTTGAACTAAGGTCTGCTTGGAAAGGGAGGGAAGGAGCAAAAACCCAATTACCCGTTACCAAAACCTCACAGAGATGAAAACAAATATGTGTATACTTAGACAATTTACACACAAATGACTAACCTTGGAAATATTCTTTCATTTTCTCTGATGTGTGATTTGTTCTAAAGACTGAGTGTCTATCCAGCTCCATCCAAACTTCAGGAAGACAGACAAATAAAACTCCCCAAACTGCTGCTGTTCCTCAGTGCATATCGAAATATCAGTTCAAACAAAAGATGCATTTTGCTCGTTTACAAGACATCAGGTTATGTAATCCAGCACTGTAACCAGCTTGCACCAAATACTTTGGCAGTTGCACAGATGTCAGCAATTACTGAGAAATGTGATCTGGTGAGAAGGAAGCTCTCCTTTAGTTCTAGATACACATGAACAAACATTCATGTCATTTTCACTTCAGGATGCCAAATTCTATTACAATGATTACTTTGACATGACATTTAAAACCCTCCCTACCTCCAAAAAACAAAACAAAACAAAATTAAAAAAATAATTGTAGAATCTGTTTTCTGGGGATTTCTCTTCACTACCTATTGTACACTTCAGAACAAGTCACTCTTCATTATCCAAGTACTTCAAGAAATTTTTAATTGCATTAACTTTGTAGGGACTACAGGCTTTACAGCAATGCAGAAATATGACCCAGTGCTGTTGGGAAGTTTTGGAGACTCTAAGGAATCGAAACACTGAGGATGGAAGGCCTTCCTCAAAAAGAACGCTTAAAACCATAGGAGATCCATCATAGTGACAAACTCTTGCCCAGAACTACCTAGAAACAGTTTTATTTAACCACCACCACAAACTGTGGTATAAATGCAGACTATCTTCCCAGGTGACTGTCCTGCTACTAGCTTGTCATGAGATTGGTCCCTTAGCAAATCCTAAGTGAACACTATCAAAGTAGACAAAAGCAATAAATTTTCTGGGGGCAACAAGTAGCATTTTCTCAGTGCTGTATTCCTAGTTCCCTGTCACATAAAGAGCCTTGATGATTTTAAAGCAGATTAGGTACACAACAGCTTCATCTCCACAGGAAGTGGGGATTAAAAGGTTTATTGCTACTATGACAACAGCCAGGTTCTGCTGTTCTTAAAATAGTTTTGGAACCTTAGCAGTGCCTGGAGATGCATACATGCCTCCCCCTTGCAGGTTCACCACGTGCTAAATACAGTCCTTCAAAAGGAAATCATACAACAGTCTACTATTTTTTATGCATATATTTTTATCGTGCTCTTTAATCCGTTGTTACGAGCACTAAGAATAGACAGCAGCAAAAAAGGCACAGTGCTGCCATGTGGCTGTGATTACAGCTTTAGCAGCGATTATTGCTGGGAGCTGGCTGCAGACACCAGCACAAGCACTGCACTCCCACTTCTGCTCCAAGGCAGACTTTGTTTCTTGCCCCCAGATACTCATCAAACCCCCTGCTGAAACAGGGCACCCTGGGGACTAACCAGCCCTTCAGCTGCTCTGCCCTGCCAGACACCAGCCACTTTTGATCTTCTTGCAAATCTCCCCCTTAACACCCACAAGACTTCTGCTGCATCTAAGCCTGAATTAATTCCTTCCTCATAGGTAACAACTGGAAGCAGAATTTGCCACACAGTTCATTCCTGAACAGTATCAGTTACATTTGAGCTCAAGGCATAAATCTTCCAGTACACGAATGGCAGTTGGATGTTCTTCATTTGAGTATGCTATTGTATAAGTGATTGGTATTTTCATGTTGAAGATAGCTAAATAAACAATTGATTCAATCAAATATGAAGCTACTACATCTGATGAACATCCAGCTGTGCTCTGAGGCATTCCCCAAGCACATTCATGCTGACTTGTACAACAAAACCAGTAAGAAGTACAGTGTTTAATTCTGACAGCAGCACTGCCCAGATCAAAGTGAGTAACCCTTATCTGAAACTACTGAAATCAGAAAATTAATAGGAACAAAAAAGTCTATCCATTACTCCAGTCAGTTTAGATGAAACATATTTCAAAACAAAGAAAACACAAATCAAATCCAATTACATTGGTACTATCCATCAGTCTCTCTTGATGCCAAATCTGAAACTGCTTTCCTGCAGCAAATCAGGCTTCAGGGAACCAAATTCAGGTTGTGAAACTCAGGAAGCGAGCGATTGTTTCCTTATCCGAAGCCCAGTTCTCTTAGCTCCTGTCAATGAAAGCAGGTTCTTTAGGGAGTTCACCAATTCCTGACATTTACAGACCAGAGCTGACCTTAAAGATACCTTTAACTGAGATTTTTTTTTGGTAATTTGTATCTAGCAGTGACTGCTACAGACCAAGTCAAATTCTCCATGAAAGCTGATGCTGTCAATAGAAGAAACATTGACTTACCCCCAAAAGATTACGTTAAAAGTGAAATGAACAAATGGGTACTTAAATTAGCAAATTACAATCTTATCTTCAAGTTCTATATTTAACCTCAGCAAGACAAAATACTGCTATGATGGAAGCAAAAATAGGTCTCACTTTTAGAGGAGTTTTTAGCTCCTATTTCAATTCCTAAAATATTTCATCATCACACCTCAGAACTAGGTCAGAATTACTGGACTCCCTCCAGTTAGTTCCATCTTCCTTGTGCTTGGCAGCCCAGAATTTGAGACAGCAATCCAGATGTGCCCTAACCAGTGCTGAGCAGAGAAAGGATCTGCCAGCAACACTCCTCCTGATGCAGTTGACCTTTTCTGTAAGGGTACATTGCTGGCTCATGATCAGCCTGCTGTTCACCAGGATTCCAGGGTGCCTCGCTGCAGAGATGCTTTCCTCTGTCCTAGTGCTCAGGGTTACTCCTCCACAGATGCAAGGCTTTGTGCCCAGTTCCTGCTGAGGTTCCTCTAAATGCCTGCATAGTCATCTATCTGTTCTATCAGCCACTCCTTCCACTTTGGTATCATCGGTAAACTTCCACGCATTCCATGCCTTCACCCAGATCATTAGTGAAGAAATTTAAAGTACTGACCCCATTCGAGCTCCAGTTGGACTTTGTGTTACTGATTGTGACCCTCTGGGTATGAACATTGCCCTAGATTTCATTCTATCTCACTATCTACTTACCTAACTCATACTTTGTTTGTCTATGCTGCTGTTAGAGGAGATGGTGTGAAAATCTTTACAGAAGTTAAAGTAAACAACATGAACTGCTCTCCCCCCATTCAGCAAGATAGTCAATTTGCTGCCCACACCTGTGAGGTTGATGGAGCATGACTTCCTTTTGGCAAATCCATGCTAACTACTCCAAATCACACTTTCGTCTTTCATGGATTTGCAAGTGCTTTTCAGGATGATTTTCTGCATAAGCTTCCCAGAGACTGAGGTAAAGCTGACTGGCCTGTAGGTCCCCAATTCTTCCTTCCTGTTCTTGAGGACAGAGTGAAATTCACTCTCTTCCAGACTTCAGGTATCTCTCCCAGCAGCCATGACCATTCAATGACAACAGCCTCAAAATGACATGAGCCAGCTCCCTGAGCACTCACAAGTGCAAGCTGTGAGGTCTCACAGACTTAAGTGCACTCACTTTGTTCACATGCTCTGTAACTTGCTCTCTTCCACCAAGATTAAGTCTACCTTGTTCAATTGTCCACCTGGTCTCAGGGGTATGGGATTCCCTAAGACCAGTTCTCTCCAACAATAACCAAAGCAAGAAAGACAACAGGTATCTCAGCCTGCCTTCTGTAGCTCATTTGACAATTTCCCCTGCACCATTCGGCAAGGCAAGGGCATATTTTTTCCCTTGTCTTCTTTTTGCTCTTATACAGTTGCAGAATCCTTTCTCCTTGCCCTTCACATCTCTTGCCACATTCAAATCCTGGACAATCTTGACTTTCTCAGCCCTTCCTTAATTTTGCCCGTGCAAGGTCAGAAAGCAACTCTACGTTCCTTTGTTGCCATATGCCCCAGCTTCTACCTCTTCCACACTTCCTATCTGGGTTCAGTCAGGAGCTCTTGGCTCATGCATACAGGTGTTGTACCTCTACCAGTTTCTACTCATCAGGATGGACCTTCTTTAGGGCTGTCATGAAGAGACAAGGTAATCCCTCTAAGAAACATCTTTGACAGCAGTCACCTCAGGCAAATACGACCTTTGCAGTGAATGTATCTCTAAAGCAACAGAAAAAGATGTTGCTGCCAGGAAAATAAAAGTTCTTTTTGAATCATATTGGTAGAAAATCAGCATGAAAATAACAGTGTGCACCGGTGTTGAAGAAGCGTTACCCTTCTGAGTGTCCAGGGTAACACCGATCTTTGATTGTGCCAGTATTGTCTCTTACGTTTTTGTCATACCCTCATTATACTTCATGGGTGCTTTGCAACAAGCTTTGTCTGACCTTTGAATAAACATAAAAAGTAGCTTGTAGAGGAAAGTACTTCCACGGAAATCAGTCTGAGGTTCTTCTGATGGAAAATAAAGCAGTTAGTTAAGTGTTTTACTCTTTAAATGGTCAATAAAAGCAGCTACGGTGCTTAGGCCCCCAACAGCTTTAAATCACGGCTTTGAAATAATATAGTAAAGGCAAGATAAGTCAGGATCCATGCAGCTTTTATTTTAATTATTAGACAAATACAGGAAAATTTGCAATAATCTATCAAAAACATATCAAGAACTGGAAAGGTGTTTAAAAAACATTCACATTCAATTCGGATTATGTACAAACCAGTGTTTGTAAAAAAGAAAACAGCAAATGCTTTGAGTGTAAAAGAATTCCATTCTACTTCATGTGTCAGCGTTCCCAATGACTAAGTTACCACTGAGATGCAATCACAGTGCAGACATATTCCACAGTCTATCAAACTTGTTTCAACAGCATTGTTGCCAAAAGTAATTTTTCTTTTTAAATAAAGTATTTTGAGACGGTTTCTCACACAGTACTGTCCACCCAAAATGTATTCCTGTATATTTAATTCTTGACTGCACCAAGCAGAACAGTTGGCATCTACAGGCCCAGGTACATACCTATATATCCACATCTCCATAGGTGTATATCTACATATCCAAGAAGCACCAGTCTCCTACACCTGAAACACCTGTAGATATACAGATGTATATCTACATATCCAAGAAGCACCAGTCTCCTACACCTGAAACAGTCAAGGTCTGCTTTGTACATTGCAGACATCAGCCATTTTTAGAGGAGCACAGCCCTTGGTTATTTGGCTCAAAGTCACCATCTGCCCAGTCAGAACTGTGCTGAATCTGTTGCAGTATCATATGCATACCTTCAAGACTCACCTCACACAGATGATATTTGAATTTGAGTGCCATCATAATAGCCATACACAGATATGAGAGCATCATACACCTTTGCTTTAAGACCATCTTCCACAGATTTTTTTTTTTTTTTTTTTTTTTTTTTAGTCTGGATTAAATCCCCCAACAGACTGAAAAATAAAAAACAGCCCCTTGCATTTGCCTTTAGGTAAATCTGCAACTTTTTTTCCCCCTCATTTATTGATTTGAAGCTTAGCCAAAGGAGGAGACTAATCATTGATATAAGCTGAAAGGCAAAAGCTATCACGATTCCAGTTTCAAAGTATGAACAGTGAAACAGTCACATAGCATTTACCAGTCAGTCTGCCTGGGCACAGAAGAGATGAATCCAGCTTCTAAGGTTACACAATAACTCTTTCATAGGTATGGTCTCTTGTGCTGCAATTTGCATGCTAATTTAATAATAACAAAAATTCTCTCAAAAATGCAGACTACGTATCAGAATTCTTTCAGCTATACTGAGCTAACAGAGACAAAATAGTTCATGGTCTCAGTAGATTGGTGTTTTAAGAAAAAGGAAAAAAAAGCGACACAACCTTCACAATGATGCAGTAACAGCCCAAATGCAAACAAAAACTATTCTCAGCTGGACCTTATGGACACAAGGACCAAAATGATCTTTAGTTGAAAGATGCTATTTGGAGCATAAGCTACTATGACTGGGTATAAGAGGGCAAATCTAGAAAGCTTCATCTGGTTTCTGAAAGTGTATGTAAGGACTTGGTAATAAGCAGTCTAAGATACACTGACCTGGTCTTGAACAGCAATTTTAATTTCGAATTTATTTCCAGATTCAAACACATCAAGTTGAACCGTTTCTGTGAATATGAATTTTATAGTCTTCACCACTATAACTCTGCACTAGCTCAGAAATGAAAACATCAGGATAGCAGAAGCAGCTCTGGGGAGTGGAAGACTGGCAACGTAGCATTTGAAGATTCTGAGCTCTTCCGTCGGTTGTACTTCTAACAATCATTCAAGTATGTGGAAAGGATTTTGTACATTTCTGTAGCTGCTAAAGAAGCTCTTCACGGAGCTACTGCTCCCACGGTGCATATTTAAGCCAAAAACCAAACAATAAAGATGACTGCTGCATTTAAGTAACAACTCTTAACTGAAAGTTGGCTCAGATACGCAGACAGATGCTAGTGATGCCAACCCTTAGCAAACTTGTTCTGTACAATGAAACAATAGTCAGGATGCCCAATAAAACACACAAGGGAATTTTCTTAGGTGTAATGCTCAGGAAAGGGACAAGTTACAATAGTATAAAAAACAACTCAGAAGTCCTGTAAAAAACAAACAAATAAAAAAACCAAACAAACAATACCCCCCTAAAAACAACCAACCTGTTTTAAGTCAGGCTTCACTGCAGCAAAATGTGGAACAGAGAATTAAGCTAGAAAACACAAGCAGGCCTGACTTGAAAAGTCAGTGTAAGCAGTTCTGATATGGTTCCTTTATTAATACTATCCATGATCAATCAGCAGACAAATGAGATGAATAAAAATATTTTAGAGGTGACAAAGTATTTTATGAAAATGTAAATGCTAACACTACAGTTAGCAAGCCATAGTGGAAGAGAGACAGATCTTTCCAAGGACAATCAAAGCAAGCGTTCTTTTTAAAGCAGACTTATACATCACAGCCTTCCTTCCCTTACTTGGGCAATGGTTGGTTTAGCATCTGAGATGTCTCAGTCCTCTGAATTTATAGGCACTGAAACAAAGCCCCAGAAAAAAAGTTAAAGGAGCTTGTGTCAGGATTCTGATAGTTGTTCTACTTGGCAAGGACTCCAGTATCAAGATGTGAGTAAAATGGAATGCCCGTCAATAGTATCCACTCCATATGCTTCCCTCAGAAAAAAATTTATTTGTACAGAATAAGAGCCTACAGCAAAACCAAGTTCATCTCACAAAAGTCTCGTTGCCAAGTAATTATTCATAAGCAAGTACTTTCCAATGAAGAACACCACAGAGTTTGGTAGTTTTAAGGTTTGAATCCATTCTTCCTCTTGTAAGAATTTCAAAACCGCCTATCTTCTTTTCATTGACTTCTAGTTGTCTTCCATTTCTCCAGTCTTCAGTTCCTCATGGCAGAGGCAATTACAGTGAAGAGGGCCCCAAATTTTGCTCCTTGGTAACATGAAGCAATGTCTCACCTAACTTAAGTATCCTTACCAATAAAGATACTGCATGAACAAAAATAATCCCCAGCTCAACCTGAGCTGTTAGATGGTCGAGTGACCAATACTTCAGGTCAACAGAACTGTAAACTGCATTTTTTAAGAGAAAAAAATTTCAGTAATGCATTAGAAGTGCTACTAATAGCACTCTGGCCTCTAGAGCTGACAAGATAAACTCCATTTGGGAATGCTGCAGATGTCTACTTATTTCATAAGAATTTCAATAGAAGGAACATACATCAAGAACGCAGTCCATGCTGTTAGTGATTATTCTCAAACACAAGGTTTGGAATGGTGTTCTAGCAAAATGATTTGCAAAAGCACAAACAGTAAGTCCTGAAATTGCTTTTTAATTTAGATTAGTAACCTTTTAGAAGGATGCAAATTAGGACCTTATGATCTGGTAACATCAAATAATTCAGTCGAGGTCTAAGTAGCTACATAAACTGGAGCATGTGTACAGAAGGTGTACTCCATGCTTGAGGATACGAAGTATTAAAACTGAGAAGAGGATCTAGTTCCAGTGTGGGGAAAAAACCCAAGAACAAAACCAGCTTTTAAATTTACTAAACCAAGCACACTCAGGCACAGAGGCTATGAAGTGGTGGAGCACTCTTAGAATGACAGTGCTTTCTCAGTTTGTTGAATTGCTACAAAGTCTTTTCTTCTTAAAGCAGAGTCGGGGCTCCGCTACCCAAAAATGACTGCTGAAGAAGGTTGAATTTGGTTCTTTCTCTTCAAACGGCTACAGGGACAAGTTCTATGTGATTTGTCAGCTTCCTCTGTTAACATCAAGGAAGTCCTGAGTACTCCTAATGCTCTGAAAATAATCAGCCTGTGGCAAGAGATCACGTTGCTGGTGGAAGCATTAGTAATTTTCACACAAGTGGTCCTCACCAGAGATATGTGTATCAGATTACCTCTGATAACAGCACCCAGTTTAGACCAGCCATCAGGAAGAAGTCACTTTCACACAGGAAAATTCATGTGGCACCCACTGCAGGAGTTGTCTCAGGAAACAAACCAAACCAAAACATTATCAAAGGAAGCTATAATGATTCAGGCTTGGAATCTTGAGTATTAAACTTCAGTCTCGCTTCAGAACCGAGGAAAAAAAAAAGTTATTTTTTTTTCTCCTCCCAGATTTGCTACAAATATCCATAGAATACCAGCATCAGGTGTGCTAGATATAAAACTGGTGGAACGCTAGCTGGTCCATAAAGGGTTGCACCAAGTTATCTGTAGCAAAGTAAAAAACTAGCCCAAAGGTTATGGAGATTGGAAGAGCTGGTAAGGCCTTCTTAAAGATGGCAAGAAGCAGAAGTGTAAGGCACAGACCCTGAGGGGAAATAAAAAACAAAACAAAAACACAAACAAAAAAAGAGGGAGAAATTAGGGAACTCTGACAAACAAAAGATTATATACATAAACATTCATCCTACAGAAATACAGTTCTTGCCTTTCTAAACACAAGGCTTAATGACAGATACACAGGCAGTGAAAATCACAGCCGAAGTCCTCATCAGTTTTCAGTCTGGCTGCCAAATAAACAAATTTGAAAACTAAAAAACTTAGCAGTTATGACTTTGTTCCTGATGAACAACAGAAACCATCTCTACTATAATACTATATTATACTCACAATTAATATGGCTACAAAACAGGCTAAAGTTGTATTCCAGTCCCCGCTTGCTGTTGCAGATGCTTTGCCAACGAGGACACTGTAGAAAATGAAGTCTCCTAAACCCAGCTTTACTCCTCCTGCAAGAGTGAATAAATGGCAGCATTAAGTTATCATGCAGTTTCCATCACTCTACATATCAGTAACTGTCAGAGAATAATCAGATTTACACTAAGTATCAAAAAAACTTGATAACAGGAAGAATTTATTTTCTAAACTAGCACTGCTGCTGAATCAAGTGATAAAGGAAAACTCTTGTGAAACAAGACGGCATAGAAAGATTACACCACTTGTTAATTAAACATTTAATTCATTCTATAATTACAATTTTTCTATATTCCCAGGCTCCTGTACACAAATGTGATATATAAAACCTCAGATATTTGCAATTAAATTTGTTGGAGTGGTGTTCACTGTTGGTTGTCACAATATATTCAATCAAATATTGATGTGCAATTCCTTTAAGTTGGTTGAAAGTGGGGGGAGGGAACAATTAAGTCCCTTGCAGATCATGTTTTCTTAGCCAGTTATAAACTCGTACTCAGCAAAGCATTCCACTGCCCTCCAATTTTTCCTACAGAATTCTCGCTAAGATAGTTCTAAAAAGCACTTGAATGCAATTAAAGTGCGTATTGCTGAGGCAAAACCCCAACATATTTAGTCTAAGACATGGGGTTTACAAAAACTCTTGATTTAATGCCTTACTGTCTTAACTAGTAATTACCACCTTAGCACCAGCTCTGAGAGCATAACACTCAATTACTCTGTAAACAAAGTAATGAAGATTTCCTGAATACCAGATCTCTTCCAAGTGACGCCAGTCCAAAGATATCTAGTCAGAGATGCCAACACCAGGCCAGCTGTCTTTTACTTTGTCACCTGATTAGAGCCTGGCCCGCAACTCACTTTAGAGTTCTCAGAAGAACTCAAAGCATCAAAACAGAAGTGTATGTCTGGTTGATCACTGCAGGGAAAAAATGGAGGAAAAAAAAGAAAAATAGAAGAAAAAAGGCAACCCTACTCTCTTTCAGCAGGCCTCAAATATATGGTTTAGAACAGTGCATTCACAAGAGGCTCTTAAGCACTACAACACCCTTTAACTGCTGAAACAAAACTCGGATGCTTGTTTTCAGTGTAATAGAATGATAAGTAAAGGCAACTGCTGAGTAATTCCTCCTGCACAAGCAAATGCTCTAAATTTCTAATGAGCTGCTCCAAATTTCTAGTAAGCTAATGCTGGCTGACAAGTCTGACTGGATCACTGCACATCTGCCATTGCTATTCGCTGTAGGAACAAAGGAAGGGGAAAATTACTAGTCTGGCCAGACAGCATTTTAGCCAACCAGTTAACTAATTAAAATAGCCCAATTCCTAACATTTTTTTGTCTTAATGCAATTTTTCTAAGCTCTAGAAATTAAAATGGATTGCAGTACACTCGAGTTTTGAATTTTTGGGGCAAAGTAAATTCTAAAATTGTTCTTAAAGTAGAAGTCTCTATTTTTAAACAGAGGAACACACGAAAATTAGAGAAAACGACTACACCTGCAAAATACAGCTGCATCACATGAGGAGAGCACTTTATTAGACAGGCAGACCTTGACTTATTTAGAGCTTTGCAAATCGAATAGTGGCTTAAAGTCCAACCAGAAATCATGGAGTTGGTTAAAACAAGCATTTGAGTATTGCTGTTATATGGTCTCCACAGATACTACATCTCAGCAAGGTTCTCATGAAGAATAAGCAGGTCTATGACCATTCTCCATTCATTTCAGTCTCCAATTAGGTTTTGAACATTATTAAACTGCTGTAATCCACAGAAGCAATCTTGAGGCACAAAAACATTCATGACTATACTGACAGGGTCTAAAAGACAGAAGCTGGTGCGATTGACTGTATAATGCTCTGAAAGCAGTTTGTGCTATTAAAGCTTTGAGTCAGTGTATCAAACTGAAGGCCAGTTTGGCCAGCGTTATTCACTTCAGCACGAAAAACAAAACTTACAAAAAGCAACCCTGTCTATTTCTAGGACACATGTCAGTATTGATCACGAACAAGAGCAGCTCTTCAGCTTACCATCAGCTGACAGCATACTGTATCTGTGCAGTCAGGATGACTAAGACTAACTAGCTTCAGATTTCCTAAGTCTTTCAGCCACAGTACTCCATACTCACGTTCTTCAGGGTCTTCGCTTGTTTGAGAATGACTCGGTAGAGCCTGAACAGCAGCACGAGATTCAGGTGTTGATTCAATGGGTCCTATTCTATTGTCCCTCTGTTGCTGCCATTCCTGACTAAAGCCACCATCATCTGCTTCAGCATCTTCATTCTGAGTCTGGTTTGCCGGAGCTCAAAGGAAGAAAGGCATTTAAGATCTCTTTCAATAAACCACGACAATCTTGCCACATTTCATGTTACAAAAGAATGAGGAAAAATGAGGTGCTCCATAAGATTTAGCATTATCTAACACTAGCACACACCATTACAAGACATTCTCACTTATGATTTTACTACTTATTTAAACAATCAGAAGCCTCTTCAGTCATAGCATCTAGATGTTGCATTCAAGTCCTAGCATTCAGGAGTACTTTGACATAACAATGAAAATTCTGTGGTGACCTAATTTAAAGACCACAGTTTAAAGGACTACTCTCTCACTTAATATTTCAATAGCTTCTTTAGTCAACATTGACAGCTTAGTTTTCCAGTAAAAGAAAGTGTAGCTGAAAATAACATGTACACACAGCCCTTAAAGCATGTTAAATTTAGCACCTCTGCTCTGCTTCAATAATACATGTAAATAAAGAAACCTCATGTTTTTAAATGCTATCGGTGTAGCTGAGAGGGTTAGACATATTCTTGCTTAACACAAATATGAGTTGGCATTATACTCTATCATCCCAGTTTGACGAGCAATTGAGCTCAGTCAATACTTGTCTACTGAGAGCCATTTCACCATCAACATCCTGTATCCCAGAAAAACAAATGCAGGAACATTAACTGCACAATAAAAGTGCAATTCTTTAAGTCTTGAGACGTTCATCATTCCCAATAAAGCCTCCACACATTCACTCTTCTACAGCAACCAGAAGACTTAAAAATCTGAAGAACAAGTATCCACAACGTTATATTCCAATAAAATGACAAATATAAAGGCTTGTCAAAGAACAACTCACCTTGTTTATCATAAGTGGAGTTTTTGGAAGCTTTCCGCTGGGCTTCAGGATCTTCCTCAGCCATGTTCACTAGCCAGATCATTGTTGCTTTTAAAAAGCAATACAAGAGAGATCAGCATAGCTAATCATCACATGTATGCAATTCTGAGATAGTGCTGGCATCAATCCATTATTTTTCTCAGGATACAACTATAATCTGCAACAGTCAATTTTACTCTCGTTAAAGCGCAGTAATAGCTGGAAGACAGCCAGCACCAGCCACAACATGCATTTACGACGTTACTTCTATATCTGAGGCTCATTCTGAGCATCTGAATCAATGATTGCTTTACATTTTTTCCCAGTAATCAGTTCTTTCATGTGCAAGTAAAAAGGTCTATTAAGACACGTACTGAGGTACCTCAATTTAGAAGCAATACCTGCATTGACATTAATTGTTCTCTGCCCCCACCATCACACAGAATTCCCCAGTCTGGAGGTAATGAAATGTTGTCACCCTTAATTGGTGTATTTTAATTCAAGTTTGTGGCTTCTCAGAGTTAATCTCTCCTCCCTCAAAAGAGAGGAACAGGTAGCTATGAGTAGTATCAGTAAAACACAGTGAGGGTGACAGATGAAGAATGCCCTCCCCTTTCTCCACTGTAAACTTGTCCCTGAAGTAGTCAGTCAGCCTACAGCACATTTCCTGCTTCCAAATACAGGCCTTTCCTGGGCACCAGGAGCACAACACTTTATGATTAACCTATCTCACTGCTTATCCATGTGATTACAACTAGCCACACGGAACCTGAGAAACAGCAGCATCCCATAGGAACCGATGCACAGGTCCTAACAGCAGTCTGCCTTCACTGGGTTATTTTTCACAACTGTAAGGAGAAATGATGTATCAAAAAAACACAAGCCTGGGAGAAAATAGATCTGTAATGGAATCTGGCAATTTCTCCCTTTCCTTCCAGGAACACACAGGTTATCTTAAGTACTGAAAGCTGATAAATATTTGCTGAAAACAAACATTCCCTTTGAATGGGCTTAACTCACAGCTGAATGACACACTTCTTTGGCCAAAACAATCTGTATTACCATTTCTCCTCTTTGCATTTCTAAGAAAACGTGCTGGTTTGTATCTTGAATGTCCTTAGCCACATCCCACATTTTTGAGTCAAAAGTGAAAGTAAAACTGAGGCTCAGGAGAACTACAAATTCCATCTGACAAGCATCATGTTAAAACAAAGGAAAAAAAAAACCCTAAAACCAGAAAATCACTTCAGCTGAGAGGAAGACTAAGTTGTATTTAGCAAAATGTACTTACAGGAGTAAATAAGTGCTGGGAAGAGAGTTTCATTTCTCTCTTGAGCTGTTTCAACTAGCATACGGAGAGGACCTTTAGGACATAGGACAGCAACCAAATCTGAAAGGGAGAGCAAACAGCTCTTACATCACTGCAGACAAGCTCATAAGAAAATTTTATAACAGAGATTTGAGGGATGTTCAAAGCATATTTGGCATAAGAAAAGAACAGCAGTTATTTGCTGTTCCCTTCAGCTCTTGTTGATGGGATAGTATAGGAAACCAGGTGAACAAGTGAAAACTGAATGAAAAGCAATTGTTTATAAATTAGGATGACTATACAAGTTACTCATACAGATAGAAGCACAGCAGATCTGTCAGATGCTCCACTTGCTTTCTCACTCAAATGCTGATGGCTTGTTAATTAAATTTGCAACTCCACAAGCAACCTCAGCTACTTTTCCCTTGTCTTGCATATTTGTAAAGAAAGCTTTAACATTTACACATTATCTTGCTACTACTATTTACAGTTGTCCACTCACTGTATGTCTTTAAATTAATTTGAAGCATTATCTGATACTGAAAGGAACAGCTTACTTGTGAGGAGGTGTATGTTGCACAGAGCAGGCCTCCTAAACCTGGGCTGATTGTCCTAGCACTGTTGCTTGTCCTACTCAAGTAAAGAATTCTTAGTGTGGGGTCTCAGCCTCCGAAACTTACCTCCCCTTTACTCAAAACAATCATGTTATGATCTTGGTAACTGGAGAGTAATTTCACTTTGCAGTCACTAAAAAACGGCTGAATGCTTGGAATACTCATCTCTTCTAGTCATAGAGGGTGGTAGCGGGTATAGGGGAATGGGAGGGTTTTCTTAATGTGCCTTATGATCCATGAGCATATACACAAGGGATATTCTTCCTCCCTCTGAAGGATGAGCACACTGACCCAGCAGAGCTAATCTAAATCTTATTAACCCCTGCAATTCTACAACTGGACAGATTTTCAGTCTTTATCATTACTGGTGACTGCCAGAGTACACATTCATCACACTCACATGCTTTAAAAAAAATTCAAGTTACGAGCACATCTTCAAGGATAAATTAACCTGTCAAGTTTTAATTACGCCCAAGCAATTGGATTTTACTCTTGTCTGGGAACTAAATCTGTATTTAGGATATAGAATGATTTTACCAAGTGTCCAGCGCCCTCTACAGCTTTACAAGAGAACTACATCTAGGTATCAGTCATTACTCTGAGTGTGTGATAATTCAAATTACTATTCTTTTTATTAAAAAAAAAAAAAAAAAAAAATCGACGAAATGTGTCTCAACTATGTCCTCCTATATATAAAATTACTTTGGACAATAAAAACTGCCTTTAATCCTTCCTTGCTCCTTTCTCTTTATTTTACTAAGCAAGGATCAGGATGTTTTTCTTATGTCCACAAATTTGAGTAACTTATAGGTTGAACAGATCTATACCTGTATGGGATTGTACCCAAACAAGCAGCACCTAAATTCTGAATGCACAATAGTTTCCAGCAAACCCTGGGAAAATGAGAAATCAAAATCTCTCCACCTTCATGGAAGAGAACGAAATGGCAGCCCAAGTCTCTTATTTCCACCTCTCTTGAATTAATTCCATTTTCCTCCCCAACATAATCTAGAAAATCCAGAAAACATGATGGAAGATGGCATTCTACAGCCACAAAGGTCTTAAGTGCGGGGGACTGACCTCAGTTTAGATCATGACCTTATCTCCGAAGTCTGTGATCACCTTATCTACCCCACCTCACTAAGTTCCCACCTTTTTGGTTTTTTTTAAGGTCTAGTTAAGACAAACAGAGAAACAAGGGAGTAGAAGAGATTCCCACCATATCTGTTACTATACCTTGTCCCAGACCTTACCATACACTGAAATGACAGCCAAGATAAGCCATGCAGTCCATTCTGGCAGGTACTTGATGAACACCAAGGCCATGAGAGCACTTATCATAATGAGATAGGCCTGCTGGAGCCGAAGTGGCCCCTTCCAATGAATACAGATCATTCCCACAACGCCAAAGTTCCAGATCATGAGTGCCACTGTAATGTAGTCCATAGCAACGTTGTAGGTCTTAAAAACCTCACTGGAAAAAAATAACACAAAACAAAAACAAAACACAAAGAAGAATATGGACTGTGTTAGCATAAAACAATGGCAACAAGTTTTAGATGCAAACATCGGAATACATTTTTTTTTTTCAGTTTTCCTTTTCAACACAGCGGCAAAAAATGCAAAATTCTCTTAACTATTCTTCACAAGTGAGTGATATTTCCAGTGTTTGCTTCTCAGCAGTTCTCCCACTTTTCCAAAAATACTTATTAATGACATCCTGTTGAGCATAATTCCCCCCACCCCTACAGTTTCTTCTAAGATGAAGTGAGGACAGCATCTGCTGCAGGCAACAAGCACACTGTCAGAATATTAGGGTGTGAGACAGTCCCATTTCCCTCAGAAAGAGCCACTAGAAGAGATGGGATGGAAAGGAAAGAGGAGTTCCAACTCTGTCACAAAATCCTAGCATGGTGGGGTTGGAAGTGACCTTTGGAGACAATCTAGTCCAACCCCCTTGCTAAAGCAGGGTCACTCACAGCAGCTTGCCCAGGATCACAATGTCCAGGTGGCTTTATAATCTCCACAACTTCTCTGGGCAGCCTGCTCCAGAGCTCTGGCACCCTCAAGCCAGAGAATTTTCTGCTCCTGTTCAGATGGAGCTTCCTGAGTTCCAGTTTCTGCCCACTGCCCTTTGTCCAATCACTGGGAACCCCTGAAAAGAATCTGGCCCCATCTTCATGCCCTTCATCCTTTACCTCTTGCTGAGCATTGAGAAGATCCCTTCTCATGGCTATTTTTCTCCAGGCTAAACAGCCCTAGCCTTTCCTCTTCACAGAAATACTATCCTCTTTGTAGCCTCCGCTGGACTCTCTCCAGTAGTTCCCCATCTCTCTTGAACTGGGCATCCCAGAACTGAACACAGTACTCTAGCTGTGGCCTCACTAAGGCAGAGTAGAGGGGGAGGAGAACCTCCCTTGACCTGCTGACCATGCTTTTCTTCACGGACCCCAGGAGACCATAGGCCTTCTTGTCCATGAGGGCTGATTGCTCATTCATGGTGAACTTGTCCCCCAGCACTCCAAGGTCCTTCTGCTAGGAAGCAGCTCTGCAGAGGTCAGCCTGTACTGGTGCAGGGAGTTATTCCTGGAGGAATATGTGCAGGAACCTACACTTAATGTGCTATTTCTTCCTGCAGGAACATGTGCAGGAACCTACACTTAATGTGCTATTTCTTCTTGGTCAATGCAGATATTGCGAGAAAAGGACGTTACTGAAAAACTAGTTATTTTGATTATGAGCATGTTTTTTAAAACTCAGAAGAATAAGAACTTGTGAGACTATAATGGATCTTTTATAAAGGTATGCAAAAAGATCTCCCCCTACTTACCTGTCCCCTGTAGAATAGAAACATTTTGTTTGCTTCAAAGAAAGATACACAAAGTTATTATTTTTTTATTATTTGCCACAAACACTACGGTAAAAAGTTTTCTTTTTGGATGAACTGTGACACTGTCACATCAAGTATTATGAACTAAGTAAGACTCTCAATAAGTAAAACCAAAATGGACAAATCTGCTGTTTCCAGGTCATGGGCAACTTCCACTGACCCAGTTGTGATTATTTTTTGTAGATTCTGTCACTACCAACTCATCAAGCCACTAAGAACTTTATAATCTGTATAATTTCCTCCAGGAACATTTATCTTCCACAGTTGTTAGCTGGCCTTTGAGATGGACACTGTTAACAAGATCTTTACAAAAGCAAGTCAGGACCGCTGTCAGGCAGCAAGAACAAAAGAAGGAAAGCAAGGTCAGGAAAGCCTTCAGTCCCTCTGCTCACAAATGCTCACTGAAGAGCACCAGCTCCAACCTAGACTCAAAGAAAATTAGCCAGGGAATTCATCTCCATCCAGCCTTAACTGCACTTGTGCAGCATATGATGGCTTGCATCTCACAGGATCACAGAAACATTCAGGTTGGAAAAAACCCTCAGGATCACCAAGTCCAGCCCATATCCCTACTCTACAAGGTGCACCCTAAACCATATCCTCAAGCACCACATCAAAATGACTTTTAAACACATCCAGGGTTGGGGACTCCACCACCTCCCTGGGCAGCTCATTCCAATGCCTGACCACTCTTGCTGGGAAAAAATATTTCCCAAACCAACCATCCCCAGCTCCTTCAGTCACTTCTCGTAAGATTTATTCTCCAGGCCTTTCCCCTGCTTCATTGCCCTCCTCTGCACTTGCTCCAGCACCTCCACCATCCGTCTCGTATTGAGCTGCCCAAAACTGAACACAATACCTGAGGTGTGGCCTCACCAGAGCTGAGTCCAAGGGGACAATCACCTCCCTATTCCTGCTGGACACAGCATTTCTAATCCAAGCCAGGATGCCATTGGCTTTCTTTGGCTTTGCCACCCGGGCACGCTGCTTGCTCATATTCAGTTGCTTGTCAATTACAACCCCCCAGGTCCCTTTCCACCAGACAGCTTTCCAGCCACACTGCCCCAAGCCTGTAGCATTGCTTGGGGTTGTTGTGGCCCAAGTGCAGGACCTGGCATTTCAAATATCATCAGTAATGTTAGAGAAAACACAGACAAAAACAGCATCACAGATCATTTGGGGCAAAAATTAATAACTGAAGGAACACTGTTTTCACCCTCTAAAGACCAAATTACATAAGCTTCTTCAAAGATGAGCTTAACTCATCACGTGGCACAAAAATACACACAGTCTAAGAAATTCATGGCATAACTCTAGTTACAAACCCTGATCAGGTTGCTCACTTCAGAAATCATTATGTCCAATTTTTCTTCACGTCTGGATAAGCTTCCAAATTTGAAAAAAAAAAAACCACTGAATGTATTTTGGGTGAGAGTGGATTCTTTCCAGCTGATTCTTTTCTGCCACTCCCATGCAAACAGCCTTTGCATATACAGCCCACCAAAGCCATAATATAAACAACTGCCCTTGAGTCATATGAATATGAAAAAAAAAATATCAGAAGATATGCTAGCAAAATCAGCTACTGTGTGAAAGACAATTTATTCTGGTGATGCATGTGGTGGACAGCTGCTGTACAACATCAGATGCACTATAAACTCATGAATATCTCTTGCTAGTGCACTCTATCAACTTGTATAAAGATAAAAATGTTTTTGCAATAGCTTAACCATGATAACTCTTCTTAAGATTCAAGGGCTAATTTTAAAATAAATACATACACAGTGATACATGAAAAATAGTGTATGAATGCTTCAGTTCACTTACCCCAGGTAGATGAATGAGAAAAAGAAAAGCAGTAGAAGAGAAGAAATTATAAGCCAGCCATGGATCACCTGCAAAAAAGATATCACTATGTATTTTTTTAGATTGATTAAAGTTAATAACTAATTATAAATGCTTTTATTTTCCCTTTTGAATAAAACAAAAAAAAATTATATGTAGAACTCTTTCTTTGGCTGTTGCTAAATTCATATTTAGACTATACACATTACAGCATTTCAGTTTACACAGGAATTTTGAGTGCTTTGTGATGATTCAGTAGAGGTTCTATACAATCAAAACTACTATTAGGCCATATATTTTTAGGCCATTTTGATAAGAGTGTCATTATAGCAAAACAGAAGTATACAGCATTAACACAGATGGAAAACATGATTAATTTTGTGCAATTAAGAAGCCTGCTCTGATTTCAAATAATTTTCAGAATAGTTATAGAATTAAAGGAGCACAGAAAAAACTTCAGTTCTTATCTGCTGGAATTCAGAACTAGCATCTCATTGATGTCATTGACTCTAGAAATATTTCTATATTCTCTATCAATCATCTACAAACACAATCCCTAGTTCTGATATGAGAGCAGACAAACACGACCAACATCTTAACAAAAACCAGTTCAGGACTGTGCTCAGTGAGGACACAGATTTAAACTTGGAAATGGCTGGTGCTGAGATTTTGCAGTGATGAAAGCACATATCAATCTTGCATGTTACTGTGCAGAGTGAAAAATTAAGGCTGAAGAGCCCTGTAACTTGAGTAGTCTCTGAACTGAGAACGAAACAAATACCCAGTATAGGATCTCATACATAAAACCCAGACCAAACATTGCAAGTAGATAACCAGTCAGAAGCAATAATCTCAAAATCCAAGCTGCATAAGAGAGCTTGCTTTGAATATGACAGGCTCAGTGGACAATTAACTGGTTAAATGAGTTAGGTGTGTTCACTAGAACAATGTTTAGAATATGTGTAATCTATCTGTATTCTGAAAGATGTGTAGTAGAATGCATGTTGTAGTTCTTAGAGTATTCTGCAAGTTAGGTTAAAAGTAAAGTCCATATGCACACAGAATAAAGGAATCATGTTTACATGAGGCAACCAGGACTATCCAGCAAAGTAAGAATCTAGCTATTAGTGTGTGCTTTAGAACATTTAGTCTAATACTTAAATGCTTATGAAGAATTTAAAAATTCGCAGCAATTTTTGAAACATTAATTCTTCCCCATACCTTTGACCTAATAAAACCTGCCAATCTAGCATCTTGGCTTTCATAATTTTTTGCCAGTGTACTCTGAAAGAGTTAAGAAATGCCCACATGTAATAAGCATGGTGCTTGTGAAGACAGTGCAAGAAAATTGCTGAAGTATCTGTCTCAGTCCACCAGTAACTACTCTCAGCAAGTGGGGGAGGAAACCTACTAAAGCTGAAGACTGACAGGCATCTGAAAGGGAATCCAGCTTTCAAAAAACTTGTAAAGCTATCTATACATTTAAGCAGTGACCTAACAAGAGTAATTGTATTTGTCTGTAAAACTAGTTGAAGGCATGTTAAGAAAATGGCAAAGAAAACTGTGCCATGTCTTTTAATAACATGATTTCTGTTTGTAGTTTTTCTATTTGTAGCATAAACTCTTACACTTTTTTTCCCCTAGCATGAATGCTCATGTTTCATTCTAGTAATGAGTGAAAACACTAAGAATGCCAAACACTCAGGCCATAGTCCAGCAAAGGTTCACAGACACTCTGCATAACTAGTCAACAAAAGCTAGCATTTGACGTGCAGATGTTGTTTTATTCTTGGTATGTATCTCATCTCCCACAGCATTTTTCAGACTGCCAGCCTCTTTGCACACAAGTGATTTTTCCAGAGTATTTCTTCTAAGCTTTGACCAGAATTTCCCTAGCAGGATACCATGACAGGTTTGCTGTCTTACAATTAAGGAATTTTCACTCTTCATTTAACAACAGCTGCAACACTAATTGATTTCTCATAGAAAGCTGGCCTTGCCTGATACTACTTGAATAAAAAATATGGATTGCAGAATGCAGAGCATTAAAATGAGCTACATCAGCCAGGTTTTGGGTAGGCAGACTAAACCAACAAAGAATGCAAAGAATGTTAAAAAAATGTTAAAAATATATTACAAAGAAAAGCTGGACAAATACCTCAAAGATGCAGATTCTGGTTAGATTTAGAGCTAGAATCAGGACCTTGCTTAAGTTTATGTACATAGGAAACTAAAAGCAGTACAACTGAAATAGCATTTCCTTTCTTCAAAAGAGTTTTCAGATAAAAATCTTGTGAAGATAAGCAAATTATCACTAGCTGCTTGAGGCCCAAAATTCTTTCACTCCAAGTTCCATTCCCCATAATCTAGACTACATTCTACATACGGAACTGCACATAAAATAGAATTCAAATGGACAGGTAGCTACATTTTACAACATTCTGGTATAGTACCACTGAACTACTGTTAGCAATCTGAAAACTAAACTATTTTAATTGGCATAAAATATAACTGCAGGAAACATCTGTTGTCTAATAATTCTTATGTTTTAGTACAAAAGTTATTTTTGTAAGGAGAATGTGCAGTGCTTTGTAAGGTCAAGAGGGAAGTTTGACATGTAAAAAGCTTAGTAAAAACTAGTTGATGCCTTCAGCATCTACGGAGAACCAAGTGGCTGCCAATGAACCAAGATGAAGCATATTAGTTACTTGACTTGATTAGAATGGACAGAATTAACAGTTAAAAAAGAAAACTTTGTCAGTTCAGATTTAACACTACACTGTGATAAAAGGTCTATACTTTCAAAAACACTATTCCAAGTTGTATGCAGATCAAGGCAAAAATTATTTCCCCAGTCACTCCACGATACTTCGTGAAGGGATTTCACCTGCAGCCATGAAGACAAAACCCATGTTTCTCTCTTGAAGACAAAATGAAGTGGAGCAAAGCTTTGTAGCAGTGCATGTATCCCACTGCTTGTTCTACAACTATGAAACAGTTCTGGCTGCATACTGGGAAGTTTGATTAGGACAAGACTTGTCAAATGGGTCACTAAGATCAAAAGGTGACCAGGAATTTTCATGACTAACTCCTCCCAGGCAGGTGACACCACAAATCTTTTATGCTAAGCCTGGACTTGCCTAGATCACACATCATTATAGGATTGAAGTCTTTCACAAAAGAACCCTAAAGTCTGTGTTTGCCATAAAGATTTTGCCTGGCATGTAAGCCATGCACTTTTCATGCTGTTGAGAGACTTCTGTACTGGAAGGAGGGTGGGAAGAGGGGTGCCCTTGAAATGCCTCTGAAGTTCTCAATAGATTTCCAGTTTCACAGATTTCAGTATGTGGTAGACTTCACAGGAAGAAACGTCACCCTAATTCTGACAAGAAAACCAGCAGTGTTCGCGCTGAGCCTTCAGCTCCCTGTTGTGTCTAAGGAACACAAGCCACAAACTGAAACAGTGAACTGAACCACCAATTCTGCCACTTTTGCTCACTCATCTTTGATAGTCCTTCATTTTGTTCCATTCCCAATAATCTCTACTAATAAATTAGCACAATTACTCAGGTCAACAACATATACTCACCTTGTAGCACCTGTATTTGTAAAGCACAACCAGGAGTATGGTCATGACAATGATGACGCTGATCATGATAGCAGCGTTGAGAATTGAATTCAGGGCTCTCTGTCCTACTGTCTCTGTCTCTTCTGTGAAAGGAGTGTAGATGCTACAACAACAAAAAGTCAGCTGAAATGCCACTGAATGTACAGATGTTTCTGATATGCATAGCCAACATCAAATGGAATTGCAGTAATTTTTCAGTTCAGAGTAGTAAAAGCAACAGCTCTTTTCTACTTAGGCAAAATCTGAAAGGCAACATAGTATCCTCTCTGGCAAACTTTAATTTAAAAGCAAACAAAATCCTTAAAACATTTGCCTTTCCTACATTCTTGGACCACTACTATTTTCTGCTTTGTAAAACAAATAAAAACCCCAGTTGTTTGACACACTTACTCAGATACTATGAATGACTAGGCTGATACTGCAGCTACACCTTTATATTCCCACCATCTAGTGGATTTACAAAGAATCTCAGTGATTCCAACAAAAGGTAGGGGTCCAACTCTCACTTCCTTATGCAGAAGGATGGGGAGGAACACTTACCATAAATAAAATCTCCAGAAATATAATTATTTGATCAACAACTTTAATAAAGAACTTTGTGTTTCCTTGCAATATTTTATGACATGCTTGTAAGAACACTTTAAAGAAAAACACACACTGAATCATTTTGTCTAAATGTTTTCATCACTGAACATTTAGACTGACTTACTGCAGGTTCTGACAGGATCAGTGTTCTTCCTCTATCTCCTTTCTCTCAAATAAGCTTTCATCAAAATTACAAGTTTTTGTTCACATATAAAGAATTTTTTATACAGGAAACTTCCCAGGAAACTTTCAGTAATTGCAATAGAAGTGAACCTCCTAACCCTATCCTCCTCTTGCATTTGAATTTCTTTATCAAACAGGATAGGCAAACCAGAACTTGTCATATAAACTTTATTTAAATGAGTAAGTTTGTTCCTTTTCCAAAATCTTTGTACTCTAGCAGAATACAACTGAAATGGCTTTGGCTGAGAATTAAGTTTATCCTATAAATAGCGCAGGGCACAAGGAGGTATTAAAATGAGGACTAGTATTTGAAACAAGCAATAACAACCAAGATATAGTAGCCTTCCAGTATCTGAAGAGGGCCTACAGGAAGGCTGGGGAGGGATTATTTACAAGGTTTTGTCATGACAGGAGAGTGGGCAATGGGTTTAAACTGGCAGAGGGGAGATTTAAACTGGATGTTAGGAGGAAGTTCTCTACAGTGAGGGTGGTGAGACACTGGAACAGGTTGCCCAGGGAGGTTGTGGCTGCTCCCTCCCTGGAGGTGTTCAAGGCCAGGTTGGACGAGGCCTTGAGTGACCTGTACTAGTGGGAGGTGTCCCTGCCTATGGCAGGGGGTTGGAACTAGATGATCTTTGAGGTCCCTTCCAACCTTACCATTCTATGATATCACTGTAACTAGTCACCAGACAACAACTGTCAATAGTACTACAAATAAAGTCTGGTTTCTGAAAGGAAGAAAGTAAAACTGCCTTTGCACTGGTGAAGAGGAAAAAGGAGGCAGGAAGGAGTTCACTGTGTGAAGAATGAAGAAATGAAGATAAGAAAATTATCTGAGTCCACTGAAAAGATAGGGGGGAAAAAAATTTCATACATACAGCTGTCCATCCTTGCGCGTATAAAAGCTGACAGACTTGATGGTTGCAACAACGACCACCATGCAAAGCGTGACAGGTACAAACAACATAATCACATGTTTTGCCCCGTATTTCAGTGTCAGCTCCTCATCTTCCTCTTCATCTTGTTCCACCACTTGCTGAGTGTTATTATGTGGCTGCCCATTGGTCTCGGACTCGGGATTGTCATTTCTTCTGCGCTCACTATTATCATGGCGACGTCTTTCACTGTTGTCATTCTGCGACACATAAAAACCAGTGTCCTCAGGAACTATCTACAACAATATTCTTGTACATTAAGTTAGAGATGATCTTGAGGGGGAAGTGTGTGAGGTAACATTTACTGTTAAGAACACGTGCCACGGCAAGGACTTAAACAGTAGTCATGAACAGCATCATGTAGTTATCAGAAGAAGGGAAGCACAGGGTTATGTTAGAAGCATTTCTATCAAAACCAGCAGCAGATGAAAGTAGGTTGGTTGCATCTAACAGCCTATGTTGCCTTTTCCTGAAACAGAATTAAAAAAGCTGAATAAAGTAAGACAGCTTTTTCATTTGGTCCAAACCACAGTTGATACAAGGGTGCATGACAGTAGATTATTCATATCTTGACACAACTTAATTTGGTATTACTTCTAGGAATACATAAACCAGACATTTATGACCATAACTCTGTGAAAATGCCAAGAAAATGTCTACTTTCCTCACTCCCCTACAGTAACCTAACTAGAATATTACAAAGTGGTTCCTTGAGGGATGGTATTCCCACATTTCTAGTAAACGGAATGACACAGAAATGGTGATTAAACTCTGGTAGTTTTCAGTCTTTATACTGAGAGTTGATTCACAGGTTTTAGCACAATGAATGAAGTGTGCAAACTCTTTCTCTCCTCTTCCAAGGATATTACTTCCACATCCTTTCACTAATAGTGAAAAAATCACACCCCTCTTGTTAACAAGTATGAAAGACCATCCTAGCAATCCTGACACTGCTACATGAAACATCGAGGACATAAAATTCAAGCACAAGTAGAGTTACACTTCCAGTGGAAAAACACAAACCAGAAACACCACCTGCAAGTCAACAATCAGGCTTGCACTCCTCGTGCCAAAAAAACTTTTTGCGTCCTCTCCATAAAGCCCTGTCAGCATTCAGCTCTTTAGTTGTTGTGTGCACATACAGAGAACACAACAGGAGAGTGAGCCATGTTTCACTACAAAGTAACAAAACTATTTTATGTTTACCAGTCACTCTAAACAAGCCCTAAAATGCAACAGGTTATACCGATTTTTTTCACTGTATTACCACATCTGAAGTCAATGTTGCATTGTTGCCATTCCCTCCACTGAAGATGTTTAACGTAAGAGATGTAACAAAGATTTTTAATTCCTTAGAATGAACCTAATTTCTTCTGTATTAGTTCTTTTACAAACAGTTCCGTTTGAGTAAGTGCACTAAAGCAGCTTTATCTTAAAACATAGTCTCATTATCTGTTTCCAAACATCACTGCTAACTTATACCTCATTAACTCACTGCAGTTTTCCATAAATCAACAATAATTTTGGAGATTCTTTATAGAGAATTTTCCCAGCCCTACCTTCAGACAAGATAAGATGTTAAGTACACACTCAGGAACTCATAGATAAGTGCTTCTGAAAACCTAAGTGATTAAGCAGTACAAGCCCCTGGACTTTGAACTACAAATGTCACACTACTAAAACTTTGATTGAAGCTTTACAACTTCCCCAGCTTACGAAAAATTTGCTTTTACAAAACATTACAAAGTAACAACACACACTAATGGCTTTTCCTGTTTAGTCCTTTTTCTTTTTGGTGGTATTCTCAGGATCAAGTTCAGCAAGATTTCAAGACCTATCCTCTAAGAAAATTTGCTTTACTTCTCAAAAAGGAAGCAATTCAGAGGAAGGGAAAAAAAAAAACCACTAAAACGGTTTTTAATTAATTAGAATAGGCAATCCAGTTTTCAGAATTAAGATTTTAACCTTATTTTTAATTTAGTATCATAAGCTTGAAGTATGTCCTGGATAACATCTTGAGTTCAGTATTATTTCTCACTGAAAGATTAATTAGAGATCACTTCACGTTTTGTGTAAAGAACTTACATACAATTATTGAAAGCCGAACAGAAATGAGAACATAGGAGAATACAAATAAAGAGATCATGTTTAATTGTTCTGAAATGCTGCCTGCAACTGAACCTCTTTCTGTATACACTACAGCTCAAATGCAGCATTTTTCACTTCAATAGTGAAAATACTCCATCTGTCTCAGTCTACAAGATGACAACAAGCTTAGCTGTCTCAAACTGCCTACAATGATCATAAGTAACATTGCACCGGAGATAGGAGAATTGAAACACTTCACAAGTAAAGCAGACCTAGTATTTAGGTTTCTGCAAACTTGCAGAACACTCTGCTACTCCTCTGCTGTCACAGCAGTCCTGTATAAGTGACTTATGCCTATCTTAAGTGCAGAAACACAAAAAGTAAAACACGAATCTACGGCTTTGCAAAGAAAATAAAAAAGCAACTAAAGGAAAAGCCTGATAAACTAGCACACTGCTACAGAAGACCACAAAATCAAAGATAAACGAGAAAAATTGAAGAACTCAGGTGAATGTGCCCTTTCACTAGTTAGGAATAGAAGCATCACAAAATGCCTTTACATACTAAATCACAGCACATGAAAAACAGATTGGCAGCAAAAGTTAGAGCAGTTATTCTCTCATTTGCTGTTGTAACTAGAAACAAGTTGTCCTTTCAGGCTACTACAGTGTAGCTGCAGGTGAAGGTAACGTGTGCGCCCCACTGTTTAAAAGAACAAAGTGCACTTGTATCCTACCTGATCAGTATTAAACAGAGCAGAGGCCATGGACTCTTGCTGAAGTGGAAGCAAAGGAACAGACTCTTCACTTTCCTCAGACATAGTTAAAAGTGAAAATTCTGAAGCTAAAAAGTCAGTAACACCTGTTGTAACACCGTAAGCAAATGTAAGTTACAAACTACGCGCTTTCAGGTGAATAAACAGTGTCAAAAGTAAATGATACTGCTTTCTTTTCCTATCAGGAAAATAGTTAATAGCAAATCCAGAGGAATGCCTACCTAGCATGTTTGATAAAAAGCTTTTATTTACCAAATCCAGATTTATCCACCAGGAGCAGACCCCTTGCCCAACAGTGGGCACAGACTGCACTAGCTCTCATATTTATGTTTAAAGGTAACCTTATACAGTGACAGATACTGAAGACAAGGCTAAACTCTTGGCATGTGACTGGAAGAGGAGATGGTAAGTTATAGTGCTTAGTGATTTCACATGCTGTTAGCCACAGATGCTTGAGCAAGAAAAGATTTTTGTACATATGTAGAAAACCAAAGCAGATGCGTGTACGAGAAAAAAAAAAGCATAAGAACTAAGTATTGAAATTACACCTAAAGTTAAACTTCAACATGGAAAGAAAAAGCATGAGTAGCAGTTATTCATCAGTCTGTTAGTGGAAATAAACAGAACCACCCATCCTGCACTGCTGAGAAGGACCATCACCAGGTTATCTGTAAGAACACTAAGTCTACATCTTACTGCTGAGCTCTGCCTTAATCTGGCAGAAGCGTTCAGTGTAAATCAACTTCTCACCTGTCTGAGATTAAAATAATCCTTTTATGTTCCCTCTGAAGTAAAGGCACAAAGGATGCAGTAGGAAAGTTTCTGGTTTTCTGTTTTTATTGACTGTCTATAATCAGTAAGGCCTTACATCAGACTGACTTCTTGAAAATAAATTTTATAGTATTTTATGTTTTCAATGATACAGGAGAATGCTGATTTGAGATCAAAACAAGTGTTTTTCAAAATTGTAAACTGCTGGATTCTATAGAAGTTAGAGCAGGCATCAAAATAGGATCTTGAATTACTGCCATAAACAAGTGGCCCAGCCTCACCAGAGTATTTCTATGTCACAAGGAAATGTGATATGCAAGAGCCATAGCAAGAACAAAGAACTGAGCGTGACAAATCAGAGAGCATGAGCACCACACCCAAGTAGATAATTTAAACTTGGCTTTATCAAAACATATATGGCACAAGTACAGTTTTAGTACGAATTATACACTTAGGTCTTTCCAAGAAATTGTATAAAACTTTATGGTTTCAGTTCCCCCTTCCCCCTAAAACCTCAAGACTTCTAAGAGCACCTTGATAATTGCTCATGAGTACAAGACAGTGCTACACTTCCTGCAGAGAAATAGCCCTCCAGCAATTGCAACAAACCCCGGGCCTCAAGCTCTACCTAGATGAAAATTAACTCTGTCTGAGAAACCTGTGAATTAAGCAGACCACAGCTAGGCTCTAAGAGAGCTCACTAAATCCTGTGGAAGTCAGTGTTTTGACACAGGAGTGTCCCATTCCATTTTCTTACTTTTTTTGTGAGGGCTTGGTCACTCCAATACTACTTTAAACTGGAGGAAGTCTTATGTGTACAAAAAAACAAATTTAGAAGATGCGGCATTTTACAGAATACTTCTTTCGGCACTGCTTATCAGCCCAGACAGAGAAAATGACTCCCAACAAACAGATTAGTTCTAGAATTCTGAACTGTACTTTTATCCACTCTCATTATTCATCCAGATTTAACTGCTAACAGGTAATAAAATTGTTTGTTACATACGGTATTGCTGAGGTGGTTATCAGGGAAGTTTTCTGTCAGCTGCCCATGCTGAAACTGGGGTAAATGCGCAGATAGTTCTGTCATTGGGGCTGTCCTCTGGAAACCACTTATTTCTAAACAAAACAGGTCTTTCCTCTTGAGATGCTGAAAGGAAAAAGATGTGTAAAAAGCCTTTACAGGTCAAGGTTCTCCATCCCTACCCCAGTTTTTAGAGTTCACACGGACCAAAGACAACCATTTTCTATCTATATCATAACACCAAAGTGTATCACATCTACTAAGACTTCACAATAGGGATTTTCCAGCATAAAAATAAAAGCATCTAGGCAATATCAAATTAGTTCATCAGTCACAGAAGCAAACCAGCAACAAACTAATAATTCAAATCAGTTCTCCAATCCTTTTTGTGCAATACATTAGAAGCACTGCATGTCTGCCCAGAGCACAACTTGTACATTTTTATCTCAGAGTACAATTGCTCCCAGTCATTCAGTTTTGGATTGCTGATAAGCTCAAGGGGAATCTTTGAGTGAGGATGACTGAGTTATATCTAGATTTTAAATAATCAAGTACATCTTCAACACTCAGCTAGAGCTACACAAGCCAGTATTTCAGCTAAGCCTCAAAAACTAACATGCGTTCACTTCCTCTAGTAGTACATTTCATGTGCCACACAAATGTATATAAACATGTCATATGCTTCTAACAGATGTATACATTCTTTCATTAAAAAAGTGACATGCTACCACTTTCCCCTGCAAACATGACTAAACCACGTGCTCCACAGCAAAGGAGAATAAAGCAATATAGGGGAACGAGGGAGACGGATGATACACCTACATAAGTTTCCAAAAAAAGCCAGAATTTTCAGAAACAACGAGTAGGCCTAGATAAATCACTGGCTTGGTTGCACCACACATAGGAAAGTGAATGAACCTCTGCCTCAGGAATGGTGCATCAGTTCCCACTTCCATTCCAAGTGGCTCCCACTCTTGGCAGCAGCAAGCCACAAGTACTGCAAGACAGCACCTTACTTAAAGAGGGAGTTAAGCCTATTTTCATACATATTAAGATGCAGAAACTGTTCCTCTACTTAAAAATAAATACATATCTTACAAGACTAGTGCATAATGCTTACTAACTTCAGCAGGGATGCGGCTTACACTGAAGAGCCTTTAGAAAGCAACACCAATTTTACACACCCCACAGGAGCATGTAAACTGAATTGAAACACAATGCAGTCCTCCCTAGACTGGCTCTCTTCCACGTTCATAATTAAAAAGAAAACACATCTAACTTAAAATATAATGAAATATAAGATTAGATGAAAATGAATAAGCATTATGTTGCTTTTATTTTTAAAGATTTTGGTCTAATTGTCTGGTTGGGCTACAGAACCTAAAGTGTAGTTTTAAGGCTGCTATTAGTAAAAATTGGCAGCAATAGGGCCACCACAGAAGAAAAATTGAGTATTTTTACACAAATGTGAAGTATCAGAATGAAATTTTTAACAGTCTAATTAAATTATAGCAGATAAAACCAACAAACAACATAAAACCAAAACACTAACCCACAGAAACTTATATAAAGGTGGGTAAAGAAAACCACTCCAATCTCACCAAACGAAAACCCAGCTGCTGAAGAACAGAGAGAAACTGAGGACAGGAAAGAGAAACTAGCAAGCGTTGCACCAAAGACTGAATGGCAACATCCAACAGGCCTCAGCACTTCAGGTTTGTTAAAGCAACCCCTTCTGCAGACCCAGAAGCCCAGAAATTGGATTCAGGACATCTTCCCAAATAACTCTGTTCTCTATTTTTCAATAAAATAACACTCCCAAGCCTGAAATTTAACCAAGAACGAGCAACATCTAGCAACGAACTGTGCATAAGCAGACACAAACTACATTTGCACGTTTTGCCAGAAGATGGACAGCTTCTAATGAAACTGTTGATGTTAAAGCAGCCCGTCTTAAAAAACCTTTTCCTTGCCTCCTTTGGCTCTCCTCAGTAAGAAGAGCTGGAGTCACAATTGTAGTTGTGGTGCATTTATATTTAGCCTAGTAAGTAGAGATCACAGATGAATAAGCTCTATGATGTTTTCTCTGCTCAGAAGAGAAAGAAAAGCCAGTATCGACCAGCCACAGGCAAGGCGGTGCGGCCCGGTTAACCCGTGCTTTATCTCCCTAACAAGCCACAAGCAGCAGCCACAGCTTTCCTGTGGGACCCACCAGCCACCCCGCTCAGGCCGCCCCCAGCCTTGCCCCGGCTGGGGCAGCCTAGCCTAGCCTAGCCGCAGCCTGTGCCCCGCTCTCTCCCGTCCGCAGAGCAGCCAGCACAGGACGAACACCCCCACCGCCAGATGCCAGAGGCCGCGAGGGCGAGGGTCGGGCCCCTGCTCGACCTCAGCAGCTTCTTGGGCCCGTAGCAGCTAGACAGACCGCATCCCTGTTACTGTCCACCCCGCCCACCTTAGCCCCGCCCTGCGTGGCCTGGAGAGCGGCCAGAGATCCCGCCCGGCCCGCCCGTGTGGCCCAGGGCTCGCACAAACACCGGAGCTGGCCGCCCCCGCCCCCGTCTCCCCGGCCGGCTCGCTGCTCCGCCGCCACCCCCGGCCCGGCCCCAGGTGGCGCAGCGCACCTACCCCGTGGTCCACACGCTGCAATGCCCGGTCCGGCCCAGGCAGGCCCCCGCGTCTCGCACCCTGCGCTGCCGCTGACAGACCGACCACCACTGCACACTTCCCGCGGACTCCACCACCGGCTCCTCACCGCCCCGCAGCAGCCCGGCCCCGCTCGCTTCCGGCCCGCGCCCCGCCCGCCGCCGCAACCTCACTTCCGACAACCGCGGCTGAAGGGGAGGCCATCGCTGGGTCAGGGGAGCCGCTGGGGCATGGGACACCGGACCGAACCTCCCGCTCAGTTCAGGGCGGCAAACGAGCTCAGAGGCGCCCACGAGTAGGCAGGACCTCTGCTGGAAGAGGCTGCGAACTGGCCCTTCAGCAAAGGCATAAAATCCAGGCTCGTGGGTGGCATCAGGAAAGGACATAGCTGGTGAGTAGGCTGGATGTTAGAGGGAGCGCTCTTTGAAACTTCAGCCGAGAGCAGCCTTGCAAGGGANAGTGGCTCCCACTCTTGGCAGCAGCAAGCCACAAGTACTGCAAGACAGCACCTTACTTAAAGAGGGAGTTAAGCCTATTTTCATACATATTAAGATGCAGAAACTGTTCCTCTACTTAAAAATAAATACATATCTTACAAGACTAGTGCATAATGCTTACTAACTTCAGCAGGGATGCGGCTTACACTGAAGAGCCTTTAGAAAGCAACACCAATTTTACACACCCCACAGGAGCATGTAAACTGAATTGAAACACAATGCAGTCCTCCCTAGACTGGCTCTCTTCCACGTTCATAATTAAAAAGAAAACACATCTAACTTAAAATATAATGAAATATAAGATTAGATGAAAATGAATAAGCATTATGTTGCTTTTATTTTTAAAGATTTTGGTCTAATTGTCTGGTTGGGCTACAGAACCTAAAGTGTAGTTTTAAGGCTGCTATTAGTAAAAATTGCCAGCAATAGGGCCACCACAGAAGAAAAATTGAGTATTTTTACACAAATGTGAAGTATCAGAATGAAATTTTTAACAGTCTAATTAAATTATAGCAGATAAAACCAACAAACAACATAAAACCAAAACACTAACCCACAGAAACTTATATAAAGGTGGGTAAAGAAAACCACTCCAATCTCACCAAACGAAAACCCAGCTGCTGAAGAACAGAGAGAAACTGCGGACAGGAAAGAGAAACTAGCAAGCGTTGCACCAAAGACTGAATGGCAACATCCAACAGGCCTCAGCACTTCAGGTTTGTTAAAGCAACCCCTTCTGCAGACCCAGAAGCCCAGAAATTGGATTCAGGACATCTTCCCAAATAACTCTGTTCTCTATTTTTCAATAAAATAACACTCCCAAGCCTGAAATTTAACCAAGAACGAGCAACATCTAGCAACGAACTGTGCATAAGCAGACACAAACTACATTTGCACGTTTTGCCAGAAGATGGACAGCTTCTAATGAAACTGTTGATGTTAAAGCAGCCCGTCTTAAAAAACCTTTTCCTTGCCTCCTTTGGCTCTCCTCAGTAAGAAGAGCTGGAGTCACAATTGTAGTTGTGGTGCATTTATATTTAGCCTAGTAAGTAGAGATCACAGATGAATAAGCTCTATGATGTTTTCTCTGCTCAGAAGAGAAAGAAAAGCCAGTATCGACCAGCCACAGGCAAGGCGGTGCGGCCCGGTTAACCCGTGCTTTATCTCCCTAACAAGCCACAAGCAGCAGCCACAGCTTTCCTGTGGGACCCACCAGCCACCCCGCTCAGGCCGCCCCCAGCCTTGCCCCGGCTGGGGCAGCCTAGCCTAGCCTAGCCGCAGCCTGTGCCCCGCTCTCTCCCGTCCGCAGAGCAGCCAGCACAGGACGAACACCCCCACCGCCAGATGCCAGAGGCCGCGAGGGCGAGGGTCGGGCCCCTGCTCGACCTCAGCAGCTTCTTGGGCCCGTAGCAGCTAGACAGACCGCATCCCTGTTACTGTCCACCCCGCCCACCTTAGCCCCGCCCTGCGTGGCCTGGAGAGCGGCCAGAGATCCCGCCCGGCCCGCCCGTGTGGCCCAGGGCTCGCACAAACACCGGAGCTGGCCGCCCCCGCCCCCGTCTCCCCGNTGCGAACTGGCCCTTCAGCAAAGGCATAAAATCCAGGCGAGGGGGTGGCATCAGGAAAGGACATAGCTGGTGAGTAGGCTGGATGTTAGAGGGAGCGCTCTTTGAAACTTCAGCCGAGAGCAGCCTTGCAAGGGAAATGGAGCGTGTGGTGCTGAACCTGTTAATAGAGGTTACCGAGTACAGAGAGGTAGTAGAAGAAAATACACTTCGCAGTGCTTCCGAATTCGTCAAATGTAAGCTAGTAACCACGTCTGAAATAGTTTCCAGAAAAGCGTTATGAAAGGGATCTCACCATTTCAAAATAAAAATACTGGAACTTAATCTTGGCACTATGGCTTCTTTCCAAGAATGTGGAAAGTGGTGCTGTGTAGTGGAGCTGTGACTCAGTCGGGGGTGGGGGAGGGAAAGGCAATTTCAAACTTGAAACTTACCTTGCTCTCCATGGCATGTGAAGAGTAATCCGCAATTCCTCTTAAAAGTGCTTAACCTAGTTGCCTAACAAATAGGAGGAAATGCCATGACACACATAATCATTCTGAAATCTGAGGGACCATGTAATTCCACAGGTTTAAAACAGATTCATGTAATACCAGGTTGGAAGGGACCTCGAGGCTCATCCAGTCCACTGTTTCAGGGTACGAATATACTTCAAATGAGACGGCCCAGCACCCTGTCAAACTGGGTCTTGAAACTGTTTAATGTAGGTGTTATAGAGGGGGAATTAATGCAAGATTGTATTTTCCCAATCTTGCTTGTTAATACTCATATTCAGAACTCTCACCACCCTGATCACTAATTTTAATAATAATCAGTTCTTTGCACAGTCATGGAAACTTTATACAGATAATAACACAGGATCTAGAAATAACTAGCAATAAAATAGAAGAGAGATTCCTGCAGTCAATACACCACTTGCCCACTAGATGGACTCAAGGAGCCCCTTTCTGCTTATGGCAGAATGCAATGGTGAGTTACAAGAGGCTTAAGTATTTACTCAGAAAATACCATTTCTTGACTCGTGGGGCTAGCTACAGCTTCAGTGAATTCCGTTACTGTCTTGTCATCCGCTGAGAGTTCTGATTCATTCCAGGCTGCTAGGTGCTGGGGAAAGGAGGCAGACAATCTCTGACCTGGTCCTGATCTCCTCTGGATGATCTGTGCATCTCCAAGACTTCTCATCTTGGCAGGAGACTTTCAGGTGTAGGCAGGGTGTCTTGTGATGTGCAGTCTCAGCACGATGTCACACTGGCTATGCAGGCATTTAGAGCCTGTTCCTGGTAAACTCTTGGTAGACAGTTTCCAGGCAGTTCAGGATGCAGTGGGGCAGAAGGACCACAGATACAATGGCAGAGCATATCGTGTCACCTGCTCATCTCCTTTTATCAATACAGCCCAAGACTAATGGGCCTTTGGACACAGAATACCCAATCAGAATGGCAGTGAGCCAAGCTTGACCATATCAGGTGAAGCCATAGGCTTACTTTACCCTTTTTAGGGCAGAACACAGGCCTTGCACAAGGCATACACAAGCTGAGCATGTGTACCTTGTTTACCACAGGATGCATAACAAGTCTGGGCCAAGCCAGAGTCCTCAGACTCAGAGGCTCCAGGTTCTTTGTCCTCTTTCCCAGAGTTTGTTCTCCCCGAAACAGAAGAGAGAGCAGAAAAACATGTTTGGGCAAGCCAGGACATGTATAAGCCTATTTTGGCCTGCTTAGGCCTGCCACCACAGTAGGGGAAATCCACCACCTCCCTTGGACTTTATTCCAATGTCTTCAACATGTGACTCTGTCAAAAGGGAGTCTCCCTCCTCATGGTAGCCACCCCTTACGTACTTTTACCTGGTTATGGGTTTCCCCTGAGCCTTCTCAAGGCTGAACAGTTCCCTCAGCCTTCCTTCATAGGACAGGTCTTCCAGTCCTTTGACCATTCTTGTGACCCTTTTCTGGAGCTTTTCCGGCCTGTTCACATCCTTCTTGTATAGCAGGAACCAAAACTGTACACAGTAGTCAAGGTGTGACCTGACCAGTGCTGAGTGGATACCCTTATTAATGCAACTCAGTATCCTGTTGGCTTTGTTTGCTTTATGTAACTATAGGAAGATCTATGGGAAAACAAAGCGCCAAAGTACTGCACATAAACGTGGGTTTGACATAACCATTTGGATACAGATGCTGTGTTGAAACTCTGTGGTCAGACCTAGTGCAGTAGGTCATATGCATATGAAGAGTGTTTAAAAAAAAGCCATTTTTAGACCGAAAATGATGCCTAACAACTATTAGCCAAATAAAACTTAATTTAAGAGGAAAAAAATCAAAACCCAGACATGGATGTACAGCTGTACCAGACTATTCCCTATTTGTGTGATTGATAGTAGCTTGATCACTGATGAAGTGCCTACTAGTAACACTGATCACACTGCATGTCTGTGTACTAATGTGTGTCTACATGTAAAACATCCAGTATGTCTACACAGGAAAATAGATAGAATATGAAAACATGTGACCCTTTTGTAACATAAAAGCCAACAGCTTTCAGTTTTCAGCACATCCAGTTTCTGAAATGCTACTCCTGCAAGCATATAGGAACTCCACTTTGCAAAAGTATGAAGCAAGAATGCTTCCCCTCTCAGCTACAGCAAGAAAAATTAATTCAGTAAGAAACTACACTTACTCCTTGGGGCCTGCCCCCATTTAAAGCCATTATCATCTAGCTACATGACTATTTTTAGTGCAGGCTCCTGCTTAAAAAGAAGGGAAGGAAATACCCAAAATTAAAAATGCCAAATCAGTATGTGAGAAGGTTAACTAAGAACAAAGAAACCTCTCATCAAATTAACAACAATATAAAGATACCCAATTCTGGGTAATGGATCTTAATTGTTCATGGTTGCCCATTCATTTTTTCAGTGCATATTAATGAAAGAATGATACTTTATCTTTTGTACTCACATATTCCAAATGGCAGCTACATGGAATGGTTATCAGGAGGCCAGGGCTTGTGTTAGTTTAAGGTGTAAAGCCTCATTCCACAGTTAAGTGCAGATCAACAACTAGCATATTATTCAGTTCTGTTGTAAAGATATCTATTTTTTGTCTTCTATGCACCACATGTATCTTCTGGAGTACGTTTCCATCACAGAACAAATCACGTTATGGCATGCTGCATGGACTACCTAGTGGTGACAAATGCTACTTTGCTGATGGATCTCATTCTCAGTATGCTCTTAATCTGTGCAACCATTATCATAGCACGTATAGTGTGCATTGAATTGCATATTGAAGCAATGATCTGTTGTCATGTTGTCAAAAGAGATTTTTTTCTACCCCAAATTTTCCAAGTTTATCTTGAAATAATTGTTACTGCACGTTGGAAGAAAATCAGTTAACAGAAATTACTTCCTATATTAAAAACTTTTCAGCAGTACATAATTTGTGCTCTGCCCCCAGCACTACAAAGTATACTGTCATCACTGAGAAGCAGTAGCATTGAGTAAGAAGTAAACACTAGAAGTGACTTTGGCAATCAGTACAGCAACATTTTGCATTCTGAATGAGGGAGATTTGAAGATCTTGCATAAGCCAAGTCAGAGATGCTACAGTGAGCATTCCTTCCTCCTTCTGCTACTGACAAAAACCTCAACTTTCACAAGTTAATATTTTAACGTCACAATTGCTCCTAGGTACTTATTCATACCAGGATATTTACCATTCCAGTTTTGATTTTATGTATCTTCCTCGCCCTGATACCTTCAGTCTCCTGTGGAAAGGAAGGCCAGAAGCTTATGCCCAATGCATAAATAAAATAGATGAGTGTACAGCTTCAGCATAGGGCAGAAGAAAGTAAGCTGAAGTTTCACAATTTGACCTTTGCCTAATGTCCTTGTTGAGATTCTTCAGCAAATCTGTCACACGATGCCATTACAACACATTTGGATTGTTTAACTCCTAGTAATGATAGAGAATGCCATAGTAGCAGGACAAAATGAAAGTCATTCCCCATCTTCTCTGTATTTACTACAAACAGGGCAAGATTTGAATTTATTTAGAATTTGGAGAATTTTTCATAAATGCTGATGCAAAACTGTATGGAAAGAATGGGGAAGTGATTTCTTGGGGCAACATCAAGTTGCAGGGAAAAAAAAAAGAGGAAGATTGCAGCATGTAAGTAACAAAACATTCTCACAGACTCAAGTGCAACATAAAAACAACATCTGAGCACTACAATTTAAACTAAAAAAAAAAAAAGGAACATTTTGTGATGTGTGGTTACTAGAGGGGTGAGAAAAAAAACAGGCTGGGATCACGTCTGCATTTGCAGGCTTCTAGTCACCTGACAAAGCAGGAGGTAGTTTTAAACTCCCCCCACCCCTAAGATGGGAACACTTGTTGACTCAGAAAGTAGTATTTAAATATAATTGCATGCTGCACAAGACTCCAAAAGAATATCAGCCCTTAAATCAAATATATACATTTTTAATATCTGAAATATTTACATGGTGGAACCTTTACACGATCCCGTTTGTTAAGAACAGTGTTTTCAAGTGTCCTCTCCAGATACAAAGAACTAGTAACTCAAGGTCACAGTTACATTTTCTGAACAGGTCAACCTGTATCCTTCAGTTAAATACAATATAAGAGATACTGGAACACCTTTACTTAATTTGTTTGCTATTAAGAACTGTGTTTAAAAATTAAAAAAAAATTTTCTGAGATAGTTTGCTCCTTGGACCACAGCCCTCCTGCAATCAAAACAGCTCACAGCACATTACTGAGTTGTCCTCTTACCCAGGTATGAGATTTAAAAAAAATGCAGTTTACAGTACATCTCATCATTTATACTGAGGCAGCCTGCTTAGAAGAACCCACACAAACAAGGCAGGAAAATACCACCCTCTTTTTGTGAGCAACAGGCTGCTTACAGTAGAAAACAAAAGTCAGGCTAATTTAACAGTGTGGATAAAAACAAGACTTCAGCTATGTCTGAAAATTCAGGGTTTAGTTTTTGTCAACTGCTATGGTCTGAACAGTTTTTTTTTTTCCTAAATACTAAAAAAAGTTTTAAAAAATAGTTTCATTTAGAAAAAAAAAAGATAATTTGGAGACAGATGGGGTAGTAGGAAAGCGCTATAATGAAACAGAGCAGAAGATACCTTAGGTTTAAAAAAAAACCCCAAATGAACAAATAAACTCCCATTAAGTAGCACTTACTGAATTGAGGTCCTGCTCTTGGTTTAACTGAGCAAAGAACAAAAAAAAATGTTGTGCAACTTGCAATTCCTAAGAAAGAACCAGAGCATCTGCAAGAGATGAAGTTCCCAGCTTCATTAGTAATTCTAAATAGGCAACGAAGTACTAAGTCTGGTGCTGGTTCCCATCAGAAAGGGAAGTCTGAGGGGACCAAATGACACAAAGCTGTTCAGTGAAAGCAGCTCAAGCCACTTATTTTTAAATTGTATTCTGATCATTAGTTAAATAAAGAGGAAGAATATGCAAAAAATAAAAATAAAATAATGATAAATTTGCAGTAAAATGATTTGCCTTCATCTGTATCCGATCTAGTTCCACATTAAGTACAAATGTTTTTGCAAAACAGGGGCTATTTTTTTCCTTGATATTTACAAGAATCAGAGTAACACAAAATTACCAGCGAGCATGTACAGTAGCTGCAGCTTATAAACCATACCAGTAATTGTACCTTGTGAATTTTAAAAAGAACCAATGCAGGACTCAGCTAACTGAGAAGGGAAAAGAGAGTCCCAGAACAGAGGACCAAAAAAAAAAATAAAAAAAAAAATTCACATTTTCTACATAAAAAAATACAGGTCTCGAGTCTCTGAGAACAGAGAAAATTTTAAGTCTTTGAATGATGGGGTGGGGGAAAGCTCAAAACTGAAATGGAACTCTAGAAGCAAGGAGAGTGATCTATTTCACTAGACCAATCTTCTTTGCTTCTGTCTCGTATATCAACAACCTCCACATTTTGACTATGAAAACTTCAGCTTCTTCATCTAGTACCTGTAGGAAATACAAATTTTACAGATTACTTTTTTTAGGTTAGGCATTCCAGTAATAAGAGTAACTCTAAACACATCGGAATTACAAAATGGAGGTAGTGTAATCTAAGTTAAGCCTTTGAGAGAGGCACTGCACACAGCTTCAGTGAATTTGTCTGTCCTGAATTTATCATCTGACTTGACTAAACTGATTAAATCATATACTTCTAAAATGCGGCTATTGAGCACTAAGAGATAACCTAGTCTTCAAATGTGGCTTGGGAAGAGGCAGAAGCGACAGGTTTGGGGAGAATGTTTAGAATAGAAGATATACATGTAATATTTTCCCATAATTGTCTCCCAGTCTCTGCTCATTTTCAGCTTGAAACGTTCTTGAATATTTAAAAACAGTAATTAAAAAAAAGAGAAGTCTCTCAATGAATTTCTTTTCCCTGAACATATTATTCAGGCATTTCTAGAACTCACGCAAACTTTTAGTATGCACATCTCCTCTCGGGAAGTTCCCCAGATCACCTACTGGTCACATCAAGGACAACCTACTAACTTCTGCTATGTGTCTGGCTCCTACTGATTTTGTCTCCAGATTTTCTCATTGGAAGAGTGTGGACAATTAGTTTTTATCCACCTTTCAGTGTATGAAATTGTGGTGAAATAGTAGCATTATCTCATTAAGTTTCTCCCTTTCAACACTAGGCAAAAAGAGCTTTTACTCTTCTAAAGAAAAAAAAAAAATAATCACCTTTTGCTTACTAACTAGGAACAAACCCACTAAACCACTAATTATAAGAATCTAGCTACAAGAATGAGAAGAAATAAAAGTTTATATTTCTGATACAATTCTGTTACTGTTGATTAGGGGCAGAATCTCTGTTCCACATGTGTGAATACAGTATCAGCAATTTCTACCTAGATGCTGTAATTGCAAAATTGTGCCTGTGCTAGCATGATCTGTTTAATCAAAACAGTTTTCACATCTAATGCATGTATCAGTTACACAATTTCTGCTTACCATAGCAACGTCATCCAGGATGCTCTGTGGTGAACTGTGAGCCATAACCTGAAAGAAACAAATAAGTTTTAGACTGGAAACTTTGAGTAAGCCATATAAACATCTTGGGATAAAACCCAGTTACTTCTCTAGCATTTTGAATCCTTTGCACATGCACAGTATTTGCAGTTCATTAGTTCTTAATATTAGTCAGGACAAAAATAAGTATTAAACCACATCAGATTACATCATTCTGAGCGCTAGTTTGTGACTAGCTACTGAGGAACAAGTTACAGGAAGCTACAGGGATTCAAGAGGTCCTGTATTTGAAGGCTTTTTTTCCATCTCCAATTAAGCTTTCCTATTCTAAGGAATAAGCTTCCTTTCCTTCAACAATAAAATCCTAATAGAAGACAAAGGCAAAATTCTCCCTGTATCACTCTTCATAACTGCATTTTCCATCTGCCTGTTAAGCATTTGATTTTTTTTTTTTTTTCAGAAACAACTAAGTTGTCTTTCAATGCCAGAGTATGGCACTTAAGCTTGGCAAATATTTGAGCCTGGCCAACGTTCCACTTTCTGCTAACCACCCATGCCACAAAACTATCACTTGTTTTGCCTCTTATAGAGCAGCCTTAAAAGATAAACCAAGACAAGCCCATTGTGAATATGAGTACCAGGAAAGATGTAAAATTTGTTGACATTCCCTACTGACGAAAAGCCACAGAATTGTCGTGACAGTTTAAAAAAGCAAGCTCTTAGAATTTAGTTTATAGTTTGATGGAAGAAGCTATGCAGAGTTCAGTTTAAACAAGTTGGGCAACAGCTAAAAGTGATAGCAGAATGACTTCTAATACCAATTCTTGTCAACTGCTCATTTTTTTACCGAGTTCCATATTTATCTAACGGATAACAAAGAGCAGTCTAGCATGTACATATTGAGCAGAAGCACGTGTAGAACATTAGGGTACATACTGATGTCAAGTACACCAACTCTTTCTGCTGACCACTACCATACATTACAAAGAAGCTAAGAACAGACTGCCTGCAAATACAGATAATGCAGTCATTGCTGCAGCTTAAATCAGAAGCAAATCCCAGACTTCACAAAGGAAGTGGGAGATACTACTAACCTTTGAACAAACAAAGTCAACTAGCGTGGCTTCTTCTTCACCAATATATTCTATTATTTTCTTGTTGATCCAGGGTCTAATTCGACGTTCCATTAACATCTGGAAAAAAAAAACCAAAAAAACAAAAGAAGACCAAACTCAAACTCCATTATTTTCATAAGCTTCACAGTCTCAAAACCATACTGACAGATAGGCAGCTAGGAGACCCAAGCAGCTATTTAGCAGAAGATATGTTTTGCTATCAATGAGATAACCTGTAGCAAATTGTCAGCTGCAAGTATTTCTGGCAGCCATTCAGAAAAGCTTTTACAGGGTCTTTATTCCCCCTTCCATAAAGCTGCTAGACAATTTGGAGCAACAACTCAAGAGAGACTGAATAAAAATAAGGAGGCATGCTTCAGAACAACTATTATTTATGGGCAAGAAATACAGTACTCAAGTTTTGATTCCCTTTGATGATGATGAAGCATTTCACTGGGGTTCACTTTTCCAGTTCCAAGGTTTGTTTAGGGAAAAAAAATGCCTTTTTTTGTGAATGGTTAAAAGAAGTTAACTTACTGAATCCACAATTGACCAGTCAAGAGGATAAGCAAAGAGCTCTGGTTTTGCCGTGGGAATCTTCTCAATGAGACTCTTAATATGTTTGCGTTTCTCTTCCGTATTGACACTGCCTTTGATATTGCTTTTATCTTCTTCTCCATAATCGAGGGGTACAAGTTTCCTTTTCCGTGGCACATCATCACTGTCTTCATCATCAAATTTATTGAAAACACTATCCACAGCAAGCTTCTTCCTCTTTACAGCATTAGGCTGATTAGGGCTATTGCAGGCACCTGCAACCCAAGAGAGAATAACATATAACAGTAAGCTTCACACATTACTTGATGAGTATTATTTTGCATGTTATATAAGGGTCTGTGAATTCCTAGCATTGACATTTTAATCTGTTGCTCTGTTATAAAAAAGGGCAAAGCTATCTCTTCAAGATTTTGGAAAAATAGTCTTCTTCCTCTGCCCTGAAACCACTGAGGGAGGGCTACAGCATCAGTTCCAAATTACCAATCAGAGGCAGAACACAGAAACAATTAAATCACAATGACTGTAGTTGTAGGAAAAGCCTTAACCAGCCTAATATCATACAGTCTTCATAAGGTCTAACACAGTGTGAGGTTAAACTGCAGCTCCAGTATTATTTAATAAAAATAACCTAATTTTCAGCTTTCTTCTTTGAAAAGAGTCTTTGTGAAGGAACAGAAGAACTATCTAGGGCTTAATCTAACATGCACTTATATCAATGAAAAGCAGCATATTTTTTTAAGAGTTATTTAGAGATCTCTTAAGGTGAAAAAGAACATGGAAATAACTAATCCATGCTCAGAGCATTCCTAAAAGCATTAAACCTTGAAGATGCTCCCTTCCTTTCCCCCTTCTCTAGATTTTAGGAGATTTATAACACACATCTTTTGGATAGGAGAAAACAAGGACAGCATACAGATAACAACAGCTTAGTAAAAATATGTCAAAATATACAATCCACTTGGAAAACTGTGTGGCTACTCAGCTTGGCATGTTTTTCACTCTTATTACATATGGAACGTTAAAATAAACTGTAAACTTGCCCAGTTTGAGGCTGAGTCCTATTTTGGGCCTGTGTTCCTCTGGCTGCTGTTGATCAGGAGAATTTTCATGAGGGATAATAATGCCACAGGGAGATTCATCTCCAGGTGTGTTAGGTGTTGCATTTCCACTAGCAGAAGAAACAGATGGGGCAGAACTGATGGGTCGCAAAGTTGGTTTAAGGCAGGGCTTTTGCTCAGGCTCTTCCTCCTCTTCCTCTGGCTCTTCTCTTTTTTCCTCTTTTTCTGTCTTTTCTTCCTCTTCTTCCTCAGACTCTGGCTCTTGTTTTATTTGTGGCTGCCTACGCCGCTCAGCTTCCTGCTCCATCTACAATGAAACAGACGATTAGCAAGAAAAAAGCCTTCTGAAAAACACCACTGTCTGAAAGCAATCTAAAGATCCTGTTTCCTAAAATTCCTGTTACTCAGGATCAAATATATGCGACTACTGCCATTATAATCAGAAACACTTTTGGCTTTGAGTTCCATCCAAACATAGATCTGGAAAGTTGGGGTGGGGACTGGGTTTGTTGCTTTTTTGCTATTGTTTTTCCCCAAAGGGAAAGGGGTTGGTTGTTTTTATGTTTTGTGTTTTTTTTTTCTGTTGGTTGGTTGTTTCCAGTGTTCTTACTACTTATATGAACTTCTTTTCAAGAAAAAATGAACAGAGCTGATATTAACTATCAGATCTCTTACACAGTTTTGCTCAGTAACACCAGAATACCAAAGGCTCTTTTTCCCTATCAGTCCAACAGCTACTTACCCTCTGGAGTTCTGCATCTGGATCTGGGTGTCCTTCAGCCAGAAGGCGCTGCCTAATTTCTTCTAATTCTTCCTTTTCCCTTTTCCTATCTCGTTCATCCGCTTCCATCTCTTTCTCCCTGTCTCGTAGCCTCTTCTGAAGAGCGCTACCCCTATAAAAGACATGGATTTTGTACTTCAAAGAACATTCCACAGCAGATCTTGAACCACAATGCAAGGAATACTTGATACAGGTTTATATTCCACTAAACAAAAATAAGATTATGAAAGCAACTGGTGTCCTCTATTTTTTGTAACAGAAAAGTTTAAGATACCAGTTCTCAACCTAACTATACAGGATCTCTACCATCACATTACACAACTGTACACAACTGTGGCTGCAGATCTTAGAAAAATAATCAAATTATTTTATAGGGTTTTACTTGACAAGAACCAGTTCTGCTATATCACTTTGATGCAAATTTTATTTAGTTCCATGCTGAAAGATCCTTCCCATCCTTTACAGGCTTGTTCTCCGGACAACTTAAAAACTTCCTTGTAGAGAATTTAAGAGACACGCTTGATCCCTTCTCTCCGCCCCTGCCACCTTATTTTGGCATTACACTGACCTCTGCTCCACCTCACTCACAAGTTAAGTGACAGGAAGGAGCAGCCACTCCCCAGCATTAACAAGCAGCAATAAGGAGTTTCCCTTCTCCCTCTGACACATACCAAAGGCACACTGAAGTAACTTAGGTAATTATACAACCCTTACATCACCACTAAATCAGTCAAGTCTAAACTCCCTAAGCCTTTGCCGACAAACCCCATAGCTGTGTGAAAATGAACAATGAAGATTCTATTGTTAGGAATCAAGACAACAAAAAAATACCTGTAATATTTTGGGTCATCTCTGTCATCATCATAATCTTCCAAGAATTCTTTTAACCGTTTGGCTTCTTTTGCCTGCAAGAAATTGAAACAGAAAGTAATGTTGTAAAATCATTTCTGGTTTTCTTTCCAAGGGCTTAACATGTAGCAAGATTATTAGTAAGTTATTTTGATATCTACTATGCTTCAAACTAAAAATACTATTTTCCAGACCAAAACTTGAAAGATTCTGGAATTGCATCCTCTTCCAGGAAGTGGTCAATTTGCTCTCATATGTTCAATAGCAGACAGTACACTCATGAGGTCCATTAGGATTATGTATCTGATTTGCAAACTCCTGTTCTGTTAATAAAATTTCAAAGGGGGTTTAAATATACACTACCCTCTTTTTTTTTCTTTAACATCAGTAGAGAAAGGATCCAAGTTCCTATGCTAATAATCTCTCAAATCTACTACTGGATATTTTAACGTGGCAACTTACGTGTATTTTATCAGTTGTGATAAAAAGTTAGGCACAGCAAGAAATCTAATTACTTTTAGGATAAGCACTCTCTTGTTGTGTTGTTTCAAACTACGTAGCACTCTATTAATGCACAGGCCTAAAACTAAAGGGAACAATGGGAAGAGAAAGAAACTATTTTCCCCCACTTGGATAAAATGCAAAAGAAAATAATTAAAGCTGCTCTTTAAGGAGAATATTAACTAGGACACTCTAACCCATAACTAAGCAGTATCTTTAAACCAGTAGTAAGATATTTCTAAGATAATGACTGAGAAACAATTGTAAATTCACAAAATTTAACCTTGCTCTCTATGACTGCCATCCAGAGCCAACCTCCAGGAGGATCATGAAAAGAAAAATATCTCTTTCCCCCTCTCAAGCATTTAGGGGGGAAAATTAGATTCCACATAAACCAATGTATTTCCAAATAGTTTTTTTTCTTCTTATCCTCCTGTCTTTCTTTGTGTATTTAGCATATCTTGCTTTGAAACAACTCCCAGTCTCCCTACGTAAAACTTTCTTATATCTTCTCTTTTTCTCTGGAATAATTATTAAGTGAAATAAGCACTTCATTATACTTTAGTATAAAACTATGAGATGACACATGATCTTTTGAGATCCCTTTCAACCCCTAACATTCTGTAATACCAAACAGAATCTCTCTTCCAAAGATATCTTGGACAAAACTTTTAAGTGTTACATAACTGTGATAATTTCTCAACTGATGAGCTAAAGACAGGCACTTACAAAGGGCTTAGATACAATATAGAATATTATATCATATATTATATAGAAGGTTCCAGCACACAGGCAGATTGGAAATAAAAAGACTGGTCTAGTTTCACCTGTGACATAGAACACATGGTAGGGTTTACTATAAACCTGACAAATATAGAGGTAGTAGTGCATGATGAACGAACAACAGTATTTTGCTGCTGCCTACTTCTCATTCTTTTACCTTCACAACACCAAGCCACTAGGCTTTGTTTTTCAGACTCTCAATAGTACTCCCACTTTCACTAGATAACTTCTCTTTCAAGTCCATTAACTCTTTGTCTTTGCATAAAACATACATGGTGCTTATACAAAGCCAGAGTTTTATCATTATCTGTAAAGAGAGTAGGACAATGTTCCATTCTAAATGAGACCCAAAGAACAAGGGGGAAAAATTACAAGTAGAACTATAAGCCTTACCATTTCCCTTCTTCTTTCTTCTTCCCTTTCAGCCTCTTTTTCATATTCTCGACTTTTCTTCCGTTCTCTGATTTCCCAGTTTTTAAGACGCTACAACAGAAGAAACCACACACACTTCAGTCTCAAGAACATCAAAAATAGTGGGACTACTTGGAAGTTTATTGTTTAAAACCAGCCGCATTAAAATGAAACTATTTATTGACAATTTAACACGTAAGAAGTAGTAGCTCACAGTTGTTCTGATAGTGATATATATTCTAGCCCCATTCATGCAGTCAAAGGAGAAAAAACAAATTTAGGAAAAGGAGAGGAAGAAGGAATAACATATTTTAATAGTGGAAGACTTATCACTCCTCAGAGACAATTTTGTCCCTAGAGGAACCCTAAAAATCCCAATCTACCTCTTGATATGCAGCTTCTTTTTCCCGGAGTTTTCTCTCTAGTTTTCGGCGTTCATAGGCATCTTCTTCGTCTTCCTCTCGGTCTCTCTTCTTATCCTTCTCCCGTTCTCGTTCCCGCTCGCGTTCTCTTTCCCGTTCCCGCTCGCGTTCTCTCTCTCTCTCTCGTTCTCGTTCTCTTTCTCGTTCTCGCTCTCTTTCTCTTTCCCTGTCTCTGCTTTTTTCTCTGAAGGAAGGAAAAAGTCCAAAATGAAGTAAAGAGCCTTCCTCTCCATTCAAATGACTTAACTTCAAATGCATAATGTACTATTTATAGTATCTTTCAAGTTACTCTTCTTCTGTACAGGACGTTTAGCTCCAACTGCAGCTGTACAGGATGTTTAGCTGACACAACAGTGCACATAAACTGACACTGATAATATACAAAACCACATTTACCTAGAAGTCGTTGTCTGAGCACTACACATTAAATGGTGGTATCTACAGAAATGAAGCATAAGCACACAGCAATTCTTATCAGACTGTGTTAGTAATGTGACACTAAAAGAACCTCACAAATAAAGGGTATGCTTAATAAATCCTTCATGTTTACATGGCTTTAGAGATGGCTTGAACCCTACTGACAAGATGATTTGAACTGAAACGGCTCTTTTTTTCTGTGGCTAAGAGGGAAAAAGCAGCATCTAGAGTCTGATATGATTAGTGACAGTTTAGGACTGAAAGAGGAATCTCCTTTTTTTCATTAAAAAAAAACCATTCAAAAGATCAACCAAAAAACTCCATGTATCAAAGCAAAAATTATGTCTATAGTATCCTTCACCTTAAGTAGGTCTTAAGAAAACTTCAAATAGGAATAAAACTATCCATGAGAAAATGAGAGAGATTTGAGATAAAACCAGCGTGCTTAAGTCATGGCTGAATAGCTGCTTATCGCATACTGGGGTTCCTACGCTCCTGTGCAGTGAAGTGAGTCAAGCGTTCTTCCTATTTATGTAAATAAATGCATTTTCTCAAATTCTGATTAGCCATTTTTCATCTGATCTCCCAAAAGGACCATTTTCTTTTGAATGGCAGCTGATCTGCTGAACTAGGCGTGCTCAATAAACAGCACCAGGAAAAGCGGAAATAAGTAGCAACTCAGGTGTATTTACCTTGATCTGCTGCGATCCTTGTTGCGATCCGAACTCCTTTCACGATCTCGGTCACGATCTCGGTCTCGTTCGCGGTCTCTGTCTCGGTCCTTAGTTCGGTCACGATCCCTATCTCGCTCTCGTTCACGCTCCCGTTCCTTCTCCTTCTCCCGTTCACGCTCCCTCTCTCTTTCACGCTCCCTCCTTTCTCGTTCACGCTCCCGTTCCCTTTCTCTTTCTCTGCGTTCTTTTTCAATTTCCTGTCTTTCTTTCTCCTTTTTGCCTTTTTCCTCCTCCAGTTTCTAAAAACCAACAAGAGAACTTTCATAGTTAATTCTGTAGTCACAGGACCTGGGTATTCCCGGCGCGACACACAAGGCTGGTAATGGAAATACCAAAACCGCCACTGATTTAACGATATTAAATAGGGTTTGGTGGGTAGTTTTTGGAACTCATAAATAGGAAATCAAAACGCAGCAATCACAAGACTAAGTTTCGTGCAAAAGCATAGATCTACACAGACCAGCAATCTCCAACCTTAGCAGAGCAGGGCTGGCCTCATATTATAAGCTGACTAAATCACACGTACACAGTGCACTGCCAGTCATGACTCAGGCAGGCCATAAATTCCACTGGCCCTCTAAGCCACTTGGGTACAAGCAACATGAACTCCTAGCTGATAAAATTAATTCTGTTCAACTAGGAAAGATATTTCAGTAAAATGCTTACTGGGGCAGTGAGTTGTTTTCAGAAAAGTCTCAGCAGACCAAAACTGTCCTATATGAAAACTTGGGTAAAGAAATTCACCCACTTACACATGGTGCATGTGGTTAAACAGTGAAGAGAGCTGAAACCTTTCCCATTTTCCCTCCCTAAAAAAGTTCTAACAGTTCATTGGTAGGAACTGGACTCTGCAGAATGGAATCCTTAACTTCCACCACTGCAAGATGGAAAGAGTTTAAAAAAAGGTTGGAAATAGCTCTTTCAAAACACAGAAACTAAAGGGTTACCTGCTACAGGTTTTACTAAAAATTGTACAAAATTGCGACTTTTTTTCAATTAGAAACAGTTCCTATGACCAGAATTCCTATAAGACAATAGAAAATACATCAACAGAATGATAGATAAATCCATCCTTGGAAGCAATTGTTATGTGTTAACTTACAGATGCTGTGCTAGGACATGGACCGCCAACACTGGATTAACCTTGCCTATAAGCTATGTTTCTGGGAGGAAGAGCAAGTACACGGTTCACAAATATACCAAATAACAACCAAATATACCAAATTTCAACCTGATGGATGCCAGAATACCACTGTTTGAACAAATATTGAGCAGAATAAACAGGTTTATCCCCTTTGGCTCCACGTTTACCATCACTGAAATGAAATTAAAAACTGGAACAATAAAACAGCATTTTCTCTGGTTTGGTTGGGTTTGGTTTTTTTTTTTCTTTTCTTTTAAACAAAGCATTTAAGACAACTTTAAAAAGCAATCTTACCTGATGAGTGTTCTTCTGCCATAGGCACAGGGACCAAAGAACCGACAAAGGATCACAGAAATAAAGCTAATTGACTAGTGATTAATGTATCCAGTGAAACTACACTGCATTGATAGCACAATACAGGCAAACTAATGTTGGATACATTGAAATCACAAAAGGAAAAAGGGACTAAAAATGGTAGGAATTGGCAGAAAACTGATATGAAGAAACCTAAAACTTAGATTCTACTCTATTCACTGAACTGAAAGCCAATTTCTGAAGGACTGTATTTTACAGGACTTTACGGTGTTAAACCTCAGTACAGTCAGATGTTAAACTAGGTTGTCAACTTTTAAAAATCCAACTTACCTCAAATTTCATATACTTTTAAAGAAATGTTTACATACTGAAGTGGATGATACTTACAGGTTATCTTAGGTGTTCCAATAGAAATTTCTTTGGTTGAACTTCTGATTTTTTGCCACTCTCAAGAACTTTCTATTGAGATTGAGAGTGGATTTCCCCCCCCCCTTTTTTTTTTTTAAAATATATTCACACAAGTGTAAATATACACGCAAGTCTTGGTGTATTCAATTACGTTTTGTAGGTCCTCTTTTTTAAAATCCAATTTAAAAAGAATGCTCTATTTTGTAATAATAAAAATCTGATCTCATCAATGTCTATCAGCCTACGTAAGAGGATCTGAAAGGGTAATGGGATGGGAACAGTATTGGATAAATTGAAGTAATGAACAGAAATGAACAGGTAAAAGAATTATAAATCTTACCTTGAGCTCTCTTCAGACTCGTCCGTGCTGTAAATGGACGCCCCCTGCAATTGCTGATACCCTGACAGTCTGTGGTTATTGTTTTATAAACTCATACCAAAAACATGCAAAGGTTCACTGTGCTCACTAGCCAGCTGCTAAAGAGTCAACAGCCCCTTTGAAGCAGATCCAATATGGACAACAACTATTTTCAGTTGATTTTTGATGTTGAAAACCCCAAAATAGCCCCCCCAATAATTTAAAGGCAGTAAAATGCCCAACAGCTTCTGAAATAACGAAGCCTGTTTTTCATTTGGTTGTTTTGATTTTTAAAAACTTGTTTGCATCTTAGTACCAGTGACAACTTGGGGCTTGGAACTGAACATAACTCTACTGAAGTTTCACTACTGACCAGTTTCACGTTTGATTGCTGAGTTTCCCCAGATGACTTCTTGTAGAATTTTTCCCCAGGTTTTTATCTCCAACAATTTCAGCCAAGAGAAAAACAGAATGTGTGTACATACAACAGTGTGTAGTCAGTTGCATTTACATTGATACAGTCGTGTGAAAACATGGTACCACCCCCACTGACTGCATGTGGTAAGGCTGAATAACACACGGGCATACTTCACCTTGATGTACCTTTAACGTTTTCCTTAACGTTGACTTGGGGGTATTTTGAATTAAGTATGTGTGCTCAAAAGAAGAGCTTGCTGATACTTCCCTAGGCCAAGGGCCACTCCAGTCTTGTTGGGGAAAGAATAACACCACCTTCAAGCTAAACATTAAAATGAGAACATGACATGCATAGTTGTGTTTGACTATCCGCAGGTATCATTTTCCAAAGCAGAAACATTCACAGATGCACTAGCATTAGTGGAAACTTCTGTAAGTGGTAACCCTGAGGTGGGATTTGATGTGCACAAACATTTCCAAGCCAGTTACCCCTTTGCATATTTTTCTGAGGGGGCATCCATAAGTATAAAAAAAACAGAAGCTCATACTTACATCCTATTCCATGTTACTTTCCAAGCTGTGAGTTTCATCTTGCATTAGTCACCATATGATCTCTATCATAATGGTGGGGGTCAATGAATAGATTAGCTTTATGGGAATTTACAGTTCTTCCATGCATCTAAAGTTTGGTAAGTCTGGTAACCACTGACCTAGTTTTAATCTTCCCCCACTCTTAACTTAGAACTATTAAAATAAAAGACTTAAATTTAATTCAAGTTTCAACTCTTCATAAAATCTTGGATATGTTACAAATCTACCTACAGAAACACACTCAAGTGTATGTCTTATACTGCAGCCCCGTTTAGCCTTTAGTTATAAATATCTTGACTTAATGTATGTGTAGAAACTTAAGTTGCCTTTATTCATGTTAAAAGTGAGAAGACTGCAAAATACTCAGTAGTCTTAGCATAAAGATGTCAAGGGCCACTTTAACGTGGTAGTTGTCTTTTTCTGACTTGTAAAAGAACTATATGTATATTAAACCTAATATAAACATAAATTTCAGTGACATTGCAATGAACTGCTAAATTTTATAATAGTGTTTTTTTTGGATTTTGAAAAAGCCTAATTTGTATCAAGTGCAAAAACAAGAATACTACCTTGTGTGTGTCTCTGAATTTACTGATCTCTCTTGATATCAGGTCTCTTTTGTCTTCCTCCATTTCTATAGCATTTATATCCTCCTAAAAAACAAGGGGGACAGGAGGAAAAGCATTAAGAGCCATCTGCACAGACACAGGAGAACAAGAGAAAAGCTGAAGGTTAGAAGTTTTCAACCAGTCTTGCAAGAGATAAATAAAGTCCTTCTGCAGTACCAAACCTGACAGTCTGATGTTAATGAGTGAAAAAAATAAAATAAAAAAAATCAGATGGACAAGAGTCACAAATCTGGCAACTAGCAGTAAACATAGTCATTGTCAAAGCCTACAATGTAAACGAACCTTGGTGATGAGTGGATAAGGTATCAGTGGGGCCACTGGAAATCTGCGGAAAATCTGCGGAAAAATCCACGGAGATTTTTTTTTTTAAAAATAGATTGCACACTACTCTGAAAAACAATGTTTTGTATGTTTGTACTACAAAGCAATACTGTATTGCTGTGATCTCATTTCTTTGACTCAACAAAATTACAGAAGAACCTCGCTAATTCTCCCTTCTCTGGACTGCTTAAAACACATGGTGAGGTCTCATGTTAGTAAGACTTCACTGAATTACAAGAGTACTACAGGATATTAGTATGCTATGGTAGCATTGTTAAGACTAAGCTACACTTGCCAATATAAATGTTCAGTCTTTGTGTTGGGTATGTCTTGACTTTATTTACTCGCTAATTCGCAGAATTTGGTAGATTGCACCTCCTAACTAACAGTGCGAATTAGCGAGGTTCCCCCGTGCTTCAAATTGAAAACCAGATTTCACTCACTCTCAGTTCCTTGCACACATTTTCAACTCCCCCACACCAGTCATCCAGAAGAACTAACAGACTCTGCTGCTACCACCAGTGGTAACCTTCCTCACACCAAGCTCTTCAGGAGACAACAGCCCCCAAGTAGATGAGATTCCCCATACCCCCAAACCAACCATATATCTGCACCCATCTTCCCTTTCCCCCCCAACCCTTCGCAGTCCTTCTCTTCCCTCTCCTTTATAAGGACAAGAGAGCAACGAGCTAGGACCATCTCTTCACTCCCACCTCTATCCACATAGGCCAAAGATGGCAACTTTCAAGTTTCTTTTCCTCCTTCCCAGTATGGGAGGGATGATGGGGTGTAATTTCAACCCATGTGCTATGTTTTAAGAAGAGCTTATTTCTCTACTTGACTAGCTCATATTGGTCAAATTCTATAGAATACAGAGCTAGTAGAATATCCCTCTGTCCCAGGGACATAGTCTGCACCCAGATTTTCCAATACTGCAGTGGTCTCTTACAGAATTTTTAACTACCTGGCATTATTCATGGCCATATATATATACATATAATCTGTACCCACAGGAAAACACACATTTTAACAATGCTTGTAACCAAAAAAAAATACAGCTGACAGCATTAGACAGTGACTCGTTTGCAAGTTCTCATCCAAGACAGCATCTTCTCCCAAAGGGAGAGAGAGGAAAGAAAAACAAGTTTCTCAGCTCAGCACTGTTATACCTCACATCAGCCATGGCTAACAATGTTGAGGGGAAGATGTTATTTGCTCCCTGAGGGAGATATTGCTTCTTGCACCACACTCAAAACTCCATAGCATTTGAAACTGCATTATTGCCTTGGAACAGGTACTTTGCAGAAGACTTAAGTGAACAGAAATCTTGGTCAAAAAATTTTGCAATCTCTTCAATCTTAGGTGCAGAATGGGAGGCGTGAAAGCCTGTTTTCCCAATGGTTAAAAACTTGGCTGCAAAAGCTAAGTCCGAGTTTGCTCATTGTTATTCCCCCTTCTCCACTTTGCATTAATCCATAAAAAGGTCATCCACAGAAGCAGGTCTAAACCAGAACATTCATTCCTGCTTAGCAGGGCTTTTCTGCATTACACAATATATAAAAACCAGCTGATCAAATCCAGCCAAATTGAGACATGTAAAACTGATTTTGTAAGGCACAAAGATTACAATATGCCTTTCATCCCTGAAGGATCCCTCCGAGGTTTGCAAGTTATACATATACACCTAATGAAGAGCTTCCACCTCTGGGGAGATAGCTGCAACCACTTGGATCAAGGTGCACGAGAATTTTGTCAAAAACTACCAGAGCAAATTTCTGCCACTACAAAAGAGCCCTGGCACCATTCAATAGAGATGCACAGGATGCAGGAATTTGTTACAGTTGTTTTCTAAGTTCTCATCTGAAAAATCCTAGTTGCATATACAAATTAAACTGCACTAAATTCAGTATTTCCACCTTCAGCAACATAAAAGGTTGGTTCATTTCTGACCAGACTCAAATGTGTTGTTCCAAGAAGTTTAGATACCTAAACCATCCTGAAAGGATGGTGTCTATAACTGACTAGCTGTCAGCTTAAGGGAAAAAAAAAAAAAAAAAAAAGAAAAAAGGAAAAAAAAGTGCTGCTGACATCAAAGCTTGTTGATTTGTTTTCTCATCAGAAGTTTAGGTTTAAAGTATTTGCACAAGGTTTGGCCATTATATAAAGGTGAGTTGAAGAAAAATCTGTTTTGTCCAAAATCAAAACACATACGTCCTCCTTCTTTTCCTTTTTCTTCTTCCTGGGGTGAGAGTCAGATTCCTGGGAGGGGGCATTGAGCTCGCTGGAATATTCTCGTATTAAGACTTCAATGGCCCCCTTAATTATCTGATCTCTTCTCTTCGTTTCCTCATCCAGTGCTTCATCATCATCAGTTGTTGTCTCTGGTCTGGCGTTCTAAGGAGAAAACGGCAAGGTGATGGGGATCAGCAAATTGAGAATAATATTAGTTTTATTTCAGAAGTTCACCTTCCTTCATCACATTCATGCCCCTACAGCATTTGTGAGTAAAAAGGAAAACACAACCAAACCTGACCCCAAAACCAACAAAACGAGAAAATCCCCAAAACAGAAGTGAACTAACCAAACAAAACCCTACAAACGAACAAAACCCAAGCCATTTATGAGTCGTCATCAATTGTATTATTTTAGTCATATCTTTTCATACTGGTAATACCATAGGGACCACATAATTTTACATGTGGAATGGCTGCAGAGAGCAAGTGTAAGATTGTGTAATAAAACAGAACAGATAAATGGTGATTACGGCGGAAAAGAGAAAGTGCACACACGCTCACAGGAAGGCAATCACTACAGTCCAGCTCTTTGTGAAGAGTTTCTGCCTTGTATCCTCTACATCTTCAATTCTTTTCAACAGCAGCTCCTCTTAAGCCTTCTACTTAAGTGTCATGCAATACAAATGCCTACCTATAACTTACAAGCTGAAACTTATAATGGGAAAACCGTATTAAAGAAACACTGATGGGGCAAATGTTCCTTGCACAACAAACTTTTCCTTATTATGATCAATCACCTACTTTCCTCATCTTTTTGTCCCTTTCCACCTTGTAGGGATGAAAGGGAACATACACAAAGAAGTGCATTTTACTAAACGTTCCATGGAAGGGTAGAACAATGATCTGCATACTGAGGAATGTAGCCCACCTACTGATCCCCTGAATCTTTTAGAAAAATGGAATCTCACCTGAGAATCCAGCTGAGTATCCCGTCAAGCGATAGGTGGTGGGTGGAGTGAGGGGGAGGGAAGGGTCTGATGGAGCAGCAGCTAAGAATGAGGGGGAAGGGAGGATTCAGTTGGAGCTGAAGAGGCTGCCAGGCCAAGGAGGAGAAAGCTGAAAAGAGCTAGAAGGCAGTGACAGGGAGTGGAATTGAAGAGGTCCAGGGAGAAGAAGTGATCAGGGAGAGGAGCTAATTAGATAAAGGTTTGCTTGGTGTTTCTCTACAAGAAATTTGTTGTAGTGCACGTTTGATTTCTTGAAAAATATTTTAAAACCCTGCAACTTTTGGTCTGAGTGGCACCACCACACCAATGATGGCATGAAAGAAATCACAAGCAGTATGATTACAGTATGTTTCATCTGTATTCATCTGCAATTCACAGCATTTTGTTGCACCATCACAAAAAAAAAAAAAAAAAGACATCAACCAGAAAAAAAACCCCACAACCATAATCTCACTCTACAGTTCAACAAAACTGGCACATACTGTTTACTTCATTACAGCCACAAACAGCACCCTCTGCTTCATTACAATCAATCCCTCGGGATTGATCGTAACTCACAGAAGCTCATGGAACACAAAATTCATGAAAGAAATGTACAAGTGCTTCACTGATACTTTATAATACCAGCTGTGAAGCACAGTATTAGAGGTGACGCCAGCAGGAAACAAGGATGTGTGGAATGGAAAGGGCAGTCAAATCACACCCTTACCAACGTTAACACTAGTGCACGTTCAAAACCCATGATGTTAGCACTCTGCTTTACTGAGCCACTGCATTTAATTCCATACACTGGGTACACAGTCAAATATGATTCAAGTACATTGAGTCATCATTATGCCTCTATTTCTGGTTAAATAAAGTGAAATAAAAGGACTTTTTTCCCACTGTACTTTACATACCTCTATGAACAATTCTGAACTGGAATTTGAGAAATTTACCTGCTGCAGTGTGACTAATATCTTTACAGTTTTCTGAACAAGAGAAATTTCCCCATCTCCTACATGTCTATAAGCTGTTTGCTGCCTGGTAACTGCATCATCTACTAAATGGTCTACTTCTTCCCTTTTCATTAACTTGTTCTAGAAGATCATCAGTGGAAGTTTTCCTCAGGCAGATGACTTACAGATTCTGACAGAGTAACATTTAATTCTCAAAATCATATTCTTTTAAGAGTTTCTAACCAAAAATGAAGCAACAGAATCATGAGGTATAGCACATACTACACTTTAGAATGAATTCGGAACAAATTCTGGAGGTTCAGTTGTAGCTTACATCTAATTTTGAATGCTTGTGAATTAAGAGATTATACTTCACCACCTCTCTACTTATCTACAGACTCATTTATGTCATTCTGGTAAAATCCTAAAATGAATTAAGTGTAGAGACAAGAACAGAAACTAAGAGAGCTCACAATCTGATCTAGCCAACATGTTACATTGTCCTCCTGCCAAAATAACTCATCACAGATTATATACTTACCCCATTAGAAGCCTTTTTCTTTGCTTTCCATTCATCTAGCTGAGCCTTTGTCTTTGCATCAACTTTGACTAGCAGCTTCTTCTCTCCAATCTGGAGGTCATGGAGTAATCTCAGTGCTCGTAGGGTAGATTCTGGTTCTTTGTACTCGCAAAATCCAAAGGCTGAAATGGATGATTGAAATTTAAAGTGTCAAAGCTCTTCAGGTGATTTATGTAGGAAAAAAAAATACAGTTTTGAATCAAAATACGTAAGAAGTCAGAATGATCATTAATTTCATGAGGCTTTGATACACCAGCCCAATGAGTAAGGCAAAAGCAGTATGTAGATTGTAGATCGCCCATCCCTGGAGATAGTTGAGGTCATGCTGAATGGGGTCCTGACACCTTGGTTCACTGCAAGGGGATTGAACTAGATGACCTTTAAAAGTTACTTCCAACCCAGCACGTTGTATGATTCTTTTAGTAAACCTTTTGATCTATCTGTCTTAACTAAAGAATGCAGTCTATATGAAGACACGTCTCATGTGGATTTGCAACTGCCTGAAAACCGAGGACGTCAATCAATATTTCACTGTTCATCTAAAGGGAGGGGTGCTTCAAACAATGTTCTTTACAACACAAAGTTGTAAATCAGAAAAACACCTTACGAGAGCAAAAATAAACAGAGCATAAGAAACCGAACTGGATCTTAAGGAACAGAAAAACAACAACAGCAAAAAAAAAAAACCAAAACAAACCAAAAAACAACAACAAAAAAACCAACCAATAACCTCAGAAAGATATAAAACAGTAACACCAAAAAAGAGTCATCAGAATTGTTTCCTGCACCCGCTGCAGAAAGGTCACAAGAAAAAAATACATCAGATCAATTTGATGATAGGGAAGGAAGATAAAGTTTGTATCAGGAAAACATCAACAGAGCAGGATAATAGAGAGTAACGGCAGAGGCTATCAGCAGTGTTGCAAATACACTCCTTTGGACTCCAAACTGGTAAAATTTTCTCAGGGATGGTCTATAAACTCCTGTTTCAGTCTCAGAACAGAAAGGCAAGAAATAGCAGGCCCCTGAGACAATTTCCCATTTAACCTTTCCCAGCTTTGTTTTCGGTTTTGGTTTTTTTGGTTGTTTTGGGTGTTGGGTGTTTTTTGGGTGGGTTGGGTTGTTTTGTTTTTTTTNAAATCCAAAGGCTGAAATGGATGATTGAAATTTAAAGTGTCAAAGCTCTTCAGGTGATTTATGTAGGAAAAAAAAATACAGTTTTGAATCAAAATACGTAAGAAGTCAGAATGATCATTAATTTCATGAGGCTTTGATACACCAGCCCAATGAGTAAGGCAAAAGCAGTATGTAGATTGTAGATCGCCCATCCCTGGAGATAGTTGAGGTCATGCTGAATGGGGTCCTGACACCTTGGTTCACTGCAAGGGGATTGAACTAGATGACCTTTAAAAGTTACTTCCAACCCAGCACGTTGTATGATTCTTTTAGTAAACCTTTTGATCTATCTGTCTTAACTAAAGAATGCAGTCTATATGAAGACACGTCTCATGTGGATTTGCAACTGCCTGAAAACCGAGGACGTCAATCAATATTTCACTGTTCATCTAAAGGGAGGGGTGCTTCAAACAATGTTCTTTACAACACAAAGTTGTAAATCAGAAAAACACCTTACGAGAGCAAAAATAAACAGAGCATAAGAAACCGAACTGGATCTTAAGGAACAGAAAAACAACAACAGCAAAAAAAAAAAACCAAAACAAACCAAAAAACAACAACAAAAAAACCAACCAATAACCTCAGAAAGATATAAAACAGTAACACCAAAAAAGAGTCATCAGAATTGTTTCCTGCACCCGCTGCAGAAAGGTCACAAGAAAAAAATACATCAGATCAATTTGATGATAGGGAAGGAAGATAAAGTTTGTATCAGGAAAACATCAACAGAGCAGGATAATAGAGAGTAACGGCAGAGGCTATCAGCAGTGTTGCAAATACACTCCTTTGGACTCCAAACTGGTAAAATTTTCTCAGGGATGGTCTATAAACTCCTGTTTCAGTCTCAGAACAGAAAGGCAAGAAATAGCAGGCCCCTGAGACAATTTCCCATTTAACCTTTCCCAGCTTTGTTTTCGGTTTTGGTTTTTTTGGTTGTTTTGGGTGTTGGGTGTTTTTTGGGTGGGTTGGGTTGTTTTGTTTTTTTTTTTTTTTTAATTGTCTTGATGTCAAGGACAGAAAATACCAGTCCTTTACTAGGAAGGATTTAGCAGTTAAGCATCTTATACAGTATCATAAAATGTAGAAGTATTAAGAACAGCAATGTGTCAGACACTCAAAAAGCTGCAACATAATAAAGCGAAAAGTCTGACTGGATATTTTGAAAAATATGAACGATTACCTTGAAGTTTTCCAGATGCTCCTTGTACTCTCTTCCAACTCAAAACCAAGCCACATTTCTGCATTACAGATTAATATTAAATATTATATTCAAGACAATACATAAACATAAGCAATTTTTGCACTACTAAAAATAAAGTCTATGTTTACTGACACCTGCAGCTTGAAAAAGCTGTACTCTTCACTTACTGACCCTACACTCAAGCATAATGGACTGACAGTCCAGCGAGTGGAACTAACTTTGAATCAGTTCCAGTCCACTGCTCATGGATCATTACTTCATTCATCNGAACTCCCAAACTGTCACACCAAGGATGAAATTTAGCAAGTGGTCCACTGTACTTACTGCTAGAAGCTGCCGTATGAGCATGTCTGAAGCCTTCTCAGAAATATTGCCGACAAAAACAGTGGTAGTGGGACCACTGTTTTCATCGTTCTCTTTGTTCTTTAAGCCAGGATGATCTTTCCTGACTCCCAAATGTTTTCCAACCATAGACACCGTGGTAGGAACTAATACCTAGAAAGAAGAGGAGAGAATGTAAAATGAAGGGGTGGGAGGTTGTCTTTTTGCTTAAATCTGTAAAAGAAGAGAGTCAGGAACGTACATGTATTTCAAAATGACATGTCCATACAAACCTTAGTTAGGCTTATGGAGCGAGATATCAACAAGTGGTTCGGGCGTTAAGACTTTACAGGACAGAGACTGACATTTTCTAGCAAACGCAGAAGAAACAACACACCTGATCTCAAAGCAAACAAATAATACATTTGTTTCAGTTGGAAAAGACCTCTAAGACCACTGAGTCCAACTGTCAACCTAACACCACCATGAACGTTCAACGACGTCCCAAAGCGCAAAGTCTACACATCTTTTAAACACCTCCAGGGATGGTGACTCTACCATCTGCCCAGGCATCCTGTTCCAATGCCTGACTGTTCTTTCAGTAAAGAGGTTTTTATGAATATTCAATCCAAACCTCCTCTGGCACAACTTCAGGTAATGCCCTCTTGCCCTATCACTTGATACTAGGGAGAGAAGACTAACTTACAACCTCACCATAACCTCCTTTTGGGTAGTTGTAGAGAGTTGTGAGGTCTCCCCTCAGTCTGCTCTTCACCAGGCTAAACAATCCCAGTTCTCTCAGCTATTCCTCCTAAGACCTGTACTTCAGGCCCTTCACCAGCTTTCTTGCCCTCCTCTGGACCCAACATACAGTAATATTAGGCATTATCTCTTCCACAAGTAACTAATTTGCAGCATTGGCATTCACTGGAAGTTCAAACATCTTACTTAACTGTGCACAAAGCAAGCTGCAAATAGAAAAGTAACTCTAACTTGAAAGACTTCACTAGACACATGACAGGTCTTAAAGCTTTCAGAGAGTGAATACACTACTGCTTCATTTAATTATCCCACAACCCAAAACCTCTTTGAGTTACAGAGCAAACATCAGTAAAATAGACCATACAGAGAGGGGCATGATCATCTGTTCCATTTTGCTGCACCTCTCTCCTTTCACTTAAGATTTAACAGTACATGTCCACTGAGTCCTTCTGCTCAAAATATGCTTCTAGGAGTGTCATTTAAAAAAAACAATCAGAAAACCAAGTAATATATTTGTGCCAGTATCTTGGTCTTAAATATATGTGTTACCATGAACAGACCCTCCTGTAAGAGAGGATATAAGCTCTCAAAAAAGTCAGAATTTTGGGAACATTCCAATTAAGCAAAATCACAGAAATGGTAATTCAACTTGAAGCCAAGAAGTAACTGTAAGATTTGAAAGAGCAGTTTTTTCTGCCCCATAAATTGTAAATCTTTGTCCAACTTGTAAGACAAAGTTCTCTCTCATATCCTCTTTCATAGATGTGTATTACATGCAACTGTTCCTTCCCCTGTAATATGGGGAAGAGAGCTCATTTGTAAGCTTGTCAATGCACATCTTCCTGGCCAAATCAGCAGTGCTGCATGATGGCCTTATTAACTCAGAAGAGCTGATGTCTCCAGAGTACTTTCTTAGGCCAGCAACCTCAAAAGCAATATATCTGGAATCTAATAGTACTGCATAGCAAGACCATGCATGACTTGAAGGCAAAGCCTAAGTCATTGTATATCTACTTCCAAGAACAGCAATTCCTCCACATTTGCAGCCAGAAGCTCCAGACATTAGTGTAAGCTTTGTCTAGGTAAAAGATCAGCATAGTATCTGCACAGCAGTTTTATCTAAAGCAAAACACTTCCTTTCATAGTACAGATTCTGATGTAACAGATCAAAAAAAGTTGTTGACATCTACCAAATTTTACTCTCCATTTTATTTTGCCACCACCTCACCCCCACTCTAATACTTACAGTTGGAGCTGGAGCCATAATGCCCATTGGTACAGGAATCATAGGGGTCCCTGAAAAAACAAGACACTAACGTTAGTTGGCTTTGTTGAGATACTGATGAACTGAAGACAGATGTGATTTCCAAACCAGACAGCAGTTCTGCTCAAATCAGTATTTCATAGTACCGATTCCCAGTGATTCTTAAGCATTCAAAAAAAGCCTGAGCACACTAACACACCATGTGCACCCTGGACATGTTTAGCTTATTACCATTCTGACTTTGTCACAAATCTATTTTCAAAGCACATTCAAAACAGGGAATTGTCCTACAGATCATAATCTCATTCCCATCTTGCTCAATTCTCATAGCACAATCAATTCTGCACAGAATTTAAGAATGTGGTCCTACAGAGAATGCCACCAAGCTTCATGTTACTATTTATGGAACAGCTTAATGAAGGCAGCATAGAAAGCCTCAATCTGGAAGCTGCCTACCTGCTGAATAGTTGGAATTGGCCATCTCTAGAACAATTTAAAACAATATTTAATCAGGGTGAAACAATGAAACATTCCCTTTCCCTCTACCAAATTCACTGCCAGCTTTAAGTACTATCATGTGAGCCAATATCTGATTGCAACAAAGGCTGTTTATCTTTCCATGCCAGCTGCTAGAGGAAGTTAAATATATATTAAGTGAATAGATTTCATAAGTATTCGTTGGTCAGTAAAGATATGTAGACTCAAGAAAGAAATGCCCCCAAATTCATGCTCTTCAAAGAAATACCTGTCAAGAGACCTGAGATCTCTTTTTTTTCATTCTACAAGCAACTTCCTCCCATCTCACTTACTGCTGTATTACAAAACCCTACCAAAATTCTCTGGACTTGTTCCCCTACTTTATCCAGAGCTTATTCCTGAAACAACCTTTCTCCTCAGACACCCTTCTCCATCTTTATCCTCATCCCCTCTGCTTCATCTTTGATTCCATCATCTACTTTTTTACCCTGCAGGTATTATAACTATCATTAACCATGGTGCTCAACCTGGGTTTTAAATTTACAGCTCAATAAAGACATTTGTGTTACCACCGACAGTTCTCTAAAATTATCAGCCCAATGTGCAGCAGAAGCAAATAAATTTCACTAAAATGCAGGGAAGCATCAGCAAACATACTGATGATCAAGACCACAGGCATCATTTAGCTGCTATACAGAAACCTGGCGCACCTAGAGCTTGACTACCACCTACAGAGCTGGGCTCTGCAATCCAAGACCAACAGGCAGCCTTGGAGAAAAGCAACTACATGACTTAAGCACTGAAGCAGCTCCTTTACTATGAAAGACTACACTCCAAGACTCTTCCAAGTGTGGAGGCTTGCAAGGTATGGAATGTGACTGAGGTGTACAAAACAACAAACACAGCTGACCCAACTCCCACATCAGAATGAAGGCAGGAGGGGGCCACTAAGTAGCCAGTGAATTTAAAGGCAGACATGAAGTAACATTTGACACTGGTTAATGAACTTCTCAAATTTGGTGCAAGAGGTGAAAGTGGAGAGGCACAGTACCAGTAACTTAAAAAAAAAAAAAATCAAAATATTAATGAATAACAGGTCCAGAAAAAGATACAGTAAATGTGGATCTTTGCTGCACATATTAAGAAGCAAGTGTTCAGAGCAGAAACTACTATTAGGCACTGTGAAATATTCTTCAGAAAGTTATTTTGAAAAGTACCTGATGTTTTTTACACTAGTGTATATGAATTACATCTACCAAAGATAAGAGATATGAGTTTGAAATTTAACCTCACTTTTTGATGGCAGAACGCTACCTAATAAGGAGCTCTGCCTTTAGCAGAAAATAGGTAACATTTCATGGATCTCAGGGGAAAAAAAAAAATAAGAAAAATTAATGCAAGGGAGGATTATCCTGATGAATAGATGTGCACAAACCATTCCCGAGTTCATCCATCTGGTTTTTGAACGTCATTACTGTCTAGAAAACACTTGTGCACAACACTGCTTAAGGTTATACAGGCAGGAGTTATTTTCTGCAGCCCTTGTGACAAATTTTAATGAGGCAATTCTCTGATGTACTCCTCTCTCCCACTTGCTCTGTGGTCCAGACCAATGAATTAAAGCCTCAATGCAAAAAAGCAGAGGTCAATTTTACAGATGAATGAAATAATTTTGGGAAGATTAGAAGGAATAAAGAATGTAGCAGTGACTTTGCAAGTTAAGTGGAGGAAAGTATGTAGGAAGCAGAAAAGAAAAACAGATTTGTACTTTAAAAACAATAACTCTCACAATACCTAATGCTAGCAAAAATCATCACCTGGCTTCGGTCTTGAAAAAAGGTACATGAAAAAGTCCAATATTGTCTCTAATGATGTGATTTCTGGTCAAAAGCAAGCAGCTTTGGGTATCCCAAAAGGAGCTTGCTCACATAACACGATGTGTGAGTAAACCAGAAACTCCATTGCAATGCACACATACCAGAGCTATCAAGATACATTAAGAGCTGGTAACATGTATTGTTAATACAATTTTGAACAATTAAAAAAAAAAAAAAAAAAATTTCTACAACACTTCCACATACTAACATAACTTACCAGGAGGTACAGGTGGAGGAAAGCCAGGGAACTGTGGAGGTGGGATCCCGGGGGGAAGCGCTGGGATTCCCATAGGAGGGCGATTCAAATGAGGTGGAAAAGACATTCTTCCTGCCACAATCTGTCAAAATGAGACAATGCAAACTTGTACCAGTCAGCTACCAAACATGAATTATAAAACTAGTGCAAGTGGTTAAGTGTCCATATTGACTTTAAATCTTTATATAGATATTGAACTACAAATGAAATAACTAGTGAAAAAGAGGTTCATTTATGAATCTAGTAGAAGTCTTCTTTCACAATGAAAACCAGTGCTTCTATGAAAGTGTTTCAGAATGAAATGAAAAAAAAAAAAGGAATGCATTTGGCTCCTCATACCAATGGTTTACAAGGAGTGTGAATTAAACAGCATCTGAAGTCTGTAGAGTTTCTTTAAAATAAAGCTATCTTTGTGGTTTCTGAAAACAGAAATTATCATATAATCAACTTTCAATACAGCAAGTTGATCACTTGTACAAGAAAGCATCACACGTGATACAACTGTGGACAAGATGCAAAGAATGCTCAGCATCAACAGGAACTGTACTTAAGATGACATAGAGGCATTCCTATGTTCCAGCATAGAGACATTAAAAGCTTGGAAAATATAGATCTCTGATGTATTTTTAACTTCCCAGTTCACACACCTTCTAGAGCTCAGTTTAAATGATAGCCCATGAGGTGAGAGTCAATATGCTGCCATAGAATGTAAAAATTGTTTCAACATCCTTTGCTATTCAGATAGTTGTTATCATCAGGTGTGTATTACTGACCCTGTAACAGACACCACCCAAAAATGAAAAAGGTCACTCAACACAAAATAACGAGATATGTATTCCTGCTTCCAATATTATTTCAGCAACCTTACATGGTTGTTGGTCCTCAATCCTAAAAAAAACCCTGACTAGTCACTATTATTACTGCTGAGTGTACAGGTACATTCACATTGCACTGAGGGAGCATTGGAGGCACTTCCAACACATGGGACCATGTGGATGTGCTTCACAAAGACACCACATCACAACTGAAAAGACTCCAGTTGGCTGCCTGGGCAAACATCCGCATTTCTCAATGGATTATAGAGGCTACGGTACGGCCTGCAGCATCACAACTTCATGGCCGCTGGTTTCCAGACAGACAACCAGGAGCCAAAACTGAGAGGGGGCATTCCCGGAGCCAAGGACGCAGAGCCTGAGTCTGACGAAGTCGACATTGTCAAGGCAACCACAGGACATTTAAAAGGCCCTGAAGAGCATAAGTGAGCAGGGTATGGTACAGCAGTTTGTGTGAAAGGGCCCCTGCTTGTGGGTCCACAGCACAGGAATGTGCTGTAGGTCTCTGCTAAAATGATGGGCACTTGCCTCAAGGTTAAACTCAGCAATGCTATGGAGAAAGGCCCTGAGAAGTCTGGTATTTCCATCCATCTAGACTTGGTAAATGAGGCTCCAGTACAGGTGGTAGGTTGCAGCAAGTGCCCAAAGCCTTCTCCTGGAGGAAAGGTAATCATCTGCAAAAGGTGTGGCCAGTTTGAGGATCTGTTATCTCAGGTGGCCAAGTTGCCATGAACAGTTAAAAGGCTCTGCAGGATTAGAGGAGCCAAGGCAGAGATGGATAGATGGTTTCATAAATATGTTTCTGTAGTGGACACTACTGAGAATGCGGCACCTTGGACCCTGGTGACCCACAAAAGCAGGACTCCATGTCAATCTCCACCTCCTAACACTACCATGAGAAACAGATACAAGCTTTATCAACTACAGACAACCATAAGCAAAGTCTGTGAAGAAACTGCACCAGCAGCACGCAGCGGACACTGCAAAAAGAAACAAGTGCTCAGACTGGGTGACTGAGGCATCCATGCCTCACTGGGCACGGAGGCATCCATCTGCAGGCCTGGCGAGGAGTCACAAGAGGTCTGCTGCCTCCTGGGAGCTAAGGTCCAAGACATTGCAGAAAGGGTGCCATAACTTGTCAAGAGCACGTACTACTTCCTGCTGTTACTCTTCCATGTGAGCATGAGCACAGAACCTGAGCAGAATCAAGGATGACTACAATGCCCTGGGGGTGCAAGTGCAAAGTGCTGGTGGCCAAGATACTTTTTCCTCCATTTCACAAGAAAGGAGGCAGCCAGAAATAGATACCCTTATCAACCTATAGCTTTGTGACTGTTGCCATCACAAGAGATTCGGCTTTTATGACAACAGGACAGTCTTTGACAACTAGGAAGGAATGGAATTCATAAGAGAGTCTTTGGCAACCAGCTGTCCAACTTTGTGAAGCAGGTTAAACTGAAGGATTTGGGGGTCAGTTTCCAAAATGCCACTCATGCTATCCCATCCAAATGGGGAATAAGCCAGGACAACCAGAGTAGTGATCAATCTTCCTTAGCTGGTCTTCCAAGATGAAAGCCAGAAGGCCAACCACATCAAGGATGATAGTGGCTATGGTGGATCCTCTTGTACTCCCTCCATGGAAATCTGCATGCTCAATCACCTCTCTGAAATGCCTGTTGACCAGTGCAGCAGTAGGGAGACAAACAGGAAGTCCCTCAGATGCGTGTGCAGTGGCAGGGACACCATCTCATTGCAATTACAGAGACATGGCGAGATGGTTTATGCAACTGGAATGCTGTTGTGGATAGTTACATACTTTTTTAGGAAAGGAAGGTCAGCAAGGCAAGGTAGAAATGGAATCACTCTTTATGAGACACAGCAACTGGAATGTACCAAGCTGTGCCTAGGTGGGGCTGAAGAACAAGTCGAGATTATGAATAAGAATTAAGAAGCAGCTTAATTATGGGTGATGCTGTTACTACAGGCCACTTGATCAGGATGTCAATGAGGCCTTCTACAAACAGCTGAGAGTAGCCCTGGTTCTCACAGGGGACTTCAAGCACCCTGGCATTTGCTGGAAAGGCACACACTGTCTAGGAGGTTTCTGCAGAGCTCTGATCCTAACTTTCTGGCACAGGTGGTGAAGCCAACAAGGAGAGGTATGCTGCTGGACTTTGTGCTAAGTAACAAATTAAGAAGTTCTGGTTGAGAATGTGAAGGCTGGGGACAGGCTTTGACTGCAGCAAACAGGAGATGGTGAGAGTTCATGATCACATGAAAAAGTAGCAGGAGAGTAAGTAGGATTACAACCCTGGATTTTAGTAAAGCTATTTTGGACTTCCTCAAAGACCTATGAATCCCTGGGGTTAGGGCCCTAGAAGGGAGGGAAGCCAGAGAGACCAAAGAGAGATGGTTAATATTCAAGCACAACCTTCTCCAGAATCAAAGCTGATGCATCCCTATGAATAAGAAACAAAGCAGAGGAGGCAGGAAGCCTACACGGATGAGCAAGGAGCTTCTGGGAAAACTTAAATGGAATAAGTAAGTTTATAGAATGTGGAAAAGGGGGCTGACCACCTGGGAGGAACATAGGAACAATGTAATAACAAAGATCCACTTAGAATTAAATCTAGCAAGAGAGGTCAAGGACAAGTTCTTCTTCAAGTACATCAGTAGCAAAAGAAAGGCTAAGGAAAGCAGCTTCATGAAGAAGGTCCTGGTGAACATGTTAACCATGAACCAGTAATGTGCCCTCATGGCCAAGAAGCCAGTGGTATGCTGGGGTACATTAGGAAAAGTGAGACTAGCAGGTCAAAGGAGATTCTCCTCTTACTCTGGTGAGGCCACCTCTGGAGCACTGGGTCCAGATCTAGGCTCTCCCATTCAAGAGAGACAAGAAACTACTGGAGACAGCCCAGTGGAGGCTATGCTGATGATGACTCGACCACCTCTCTTAAGAGGAGAGGCCTTAAGAAGTCGGAGGATCTCATTCCATATCAATATCTAAAGCGTGGATATCAAAGAGGATGGGAACAAACTCTTTTCAGGGATGCTCAGTGACAGGACAAGAGGCAATGACCACAAACTGGAACTCAAGTAAAACCCCAATGATTTAGCAGTCAACAAAGTACCTGTTACTGCATAAAAGGAACATGGCAGTTAGTACCAGCCCATCAAACTTAGCCTTTCAATCTTCTAGTCAGCTGAAATGAAACACACTTACCTGCAGAGCTCCAACAATCCATTTAACTTGCAGCACTCCATTCGTATTTTATTCAATATTTGTACAGTTGTTTTCTCAGTAGCTAGAAAGCTGCCCTGTTAATGACTTAATCCTTGCACAGATCAATCCTAGCACTTCTGCTGTCTGTGACACTGAAGAATAACACTGGAATTAAGGAAAGCCTTGCTCTCTCTCACTACTGTACCTTATAACCAATGTGAAGCTGGCAGAGGAAATGATTGTTCCCCTTAAGAAAACTGTGAGGATCAGCAGATACCAAGACTGAAATGCTCGCTGGTGAAGTGAGAGACACAGACAAGATGGTACAATGAAGAGAACATGTTTTCCTGTTAGCAGCTGGGGAACACACAAGAAACATACACACTTTTCCAAGTTAAAGGGGCCTCTGTCAAATTTATAAGTACCGACAAGCCAAGGGTTGGGTATGGGAAGTTAAGAAACATTAAGCTGTGCCTATGTAGGATACACTTGCAAAAATTTCTGGAACAGTATTGTACACTTTTCTGCACTGTTCTACTGTCGTGCCAGTACAGTTCAGTAGTAAGTGTCTGATCTCTGTGGTTTCAGGGTTGTATATAGTAATCTTCAAATCCCTCAATATATTCAAACATATAAGCATGGAACTCAACAGCCCTGAGATATTTTTAAAACCTCAGATGACCTACGAAAGTAGTACTTCAAGTAAGATGGATAGCTGCCTTTTAACTAGTTTGCAGAGATTAATTTGTGTGAAGGCCACTGTGGGCACAAAGATACAGGGGTATGAAAACCAGTGAGCATCTGGCCTGAGACCATGCAAAATACTGAACTAATGACATTCTCAGTCCCTAAAGTGAAGCATCTGTGTCAGGCCTGTGACTCAAAGTGAAACCTGTTTAGGCTATGTCTGTGCCAGATGCAGAACGATACAATAGGAACAGGTCTGTTAAACAAAACAGACACTACATGTTTTGAGGAGGACTGTTGCACTGGAAAAAAATGCCTGTTTGCAGGCAAGAGTTCATTTTTCAATATATTTTCATCCAAGATGATTCCAGTTCATCCACTGCAATAGAATCATAGAATGGTAAGGTTGGAAGGGACCTCAAAGATCATCTAGTTCCAACCCCCTGCCATAGGCAGGGACACCTCTCACTAGTACAGGTCTCTCAAGGTCTTGTCCAACCTGGCCTTGAACACCTCCAGGGAGGGAGCAGCCACAACCTCCCTGGGCAACCTGCTCCAGTGTCTCACCACCCTCACTGCAAACAACTTCGTCCTAACATCCAGTTTAAATCCCCAGTGCAAACCAATGTGAAAACAAGGGTTTCCCAAGTGAGGATGACTGCCACTTTCTTCACACTTCTGGTCCAAGTTAATTGCAGTATTGCAGGTGCACACTTTATCAGATCTGAGACAGTCTTTGTAAGCTGCCGATTAATGATGTCATGGATGGCAAAACATCTAAGCTTACTCTAAACAGACCTAGCTTAAAAGCAACTCAAGCTATTAACTAAAGCGAGCACCACACAAACGGTTATAATATCCGAGGTTCAACTTTGACCTAGAAGGAGTTTAGTTGCTTTCTTACACTGCTCTCCTAAGTAAGTCCTGTGGAGCCAAATGCCATGCCGAGCCAACAGCACCAATCCTATGAAACTTGGAGAGACTATAGAGACGTCCATGTGGCTGTAAGGTTTGGTAAAACTCACTGAGACTTGTTAACTGACTCGGTACTACTCCTGCTAGGATAGAGCTCTGCCCATCTGAATTATGCTGGCTCTGACACACAACTGAATGACTGCATGAGGCTGCCCTGAGAGCACACTGGGCCACACAGGACTGAGAATTGTCATGAAATAAGGGGCACCGTCACTCAGATGTTGCGGCACCATGCTTATTTATTACATCTGACTTTCAAAAGTCCCCATAACAGGGGACTGACTATATCAGAATATTGTGCTGGCCTCGATGCACTGTTCATATTTTAGGGGCTTTTTGAAAACAAAATACAAAAAAAAGAAAAGACCATAGTATTCTTTTAAGTCTTTATTTACTCCTAAAAAAAAAAAAATAGTTAAGATATATGTCATAAACAGAATGTAAGTTTAATAAAAATCACTGGTTGCATCACCCACTATGATCAGCATAATTTTATCAACATAATTCTACCATAATTCTATCTCCTTATTACCTTTTTGTTTACACTGTGTAACTTTTAATTTAATAACCTGCAGAGTATTTAAACTATTTTTTGAAAGTTTCCTCATGAAACAAATGGAATACTTGCTGTTGAGCTGCTGCTACATTAAAAGTTAAAATTAATTGTAAAAATAATTGTTTTAATGCCTTAAACTTAATGCGTTTTAAGAGTACAGAAGCGATGGAATGGCTGATGTAGCTTTATTTCAGGTTGTCTGATTTTAATTTCTCTTCAGCATTTTCTCAACACAATTCTTCTGCACCACAAAGAATGTGAACCCTTAGTCCAGATTAAGTTGCACAAAATAAGTGTGCAAGCAAGTCCCTCAAACAAGGAAGCAGTAAGTGCAAAAGTTTTTTTTAATTTTTTCTTTTTTAATGAACAATAATCCCTCTTTGACTGTAATCTTATCACTTAGATGATTACCTGACAAAATCCACAGGTACAAGTAATGTGCTGTTTAGTAACACCCTATGTCAAAACTGTTATACCATGACACTTGCTTTGCACATTATGTTTCACTGAAATGTATTTGTAGGAAAGATTTAACACATTACCATTCTTAAAAGAAATTACTCTAAAGCGTTTTAGCATTGATTCTAATGTCAGCACCTAAGCAAGAACAGAGAGTATAATAATTTCCTCCAATTTGCAACAAAGTATTTTATACATTTTGTGTTGTATGATGGGTGCAGCTGAGCAACAAAGGCATTTTCAGAAGCAGATGGAGAAAATATATGTAAATAAATCAACCTACTAAAAGTCAGCACCTTTGCATAGGGTTTTACACCAGGCTCCACATAATGAATGAATTTTTAAGAAGTTATAAAAATAATAAACCTCACAGATTCTCCTTATATTGTTGCTTCTCATTTAAAAAAACTAAACAAATAAAAATACGAAAAAAAAACCAAAAAAACAAACCACCACCACAAATCCTACTGAGCTCCAACCACATTGTCTCAGTGAAAACATTCACTTATTCATAGAGCCCTAAAGTCTCCTTTAAAACTGCCTGCCAGCTAAATGTTAATGGCAAACACAGCAGATATATGCAGAAATAAAACAGATTACAGATCTTCTTAATGTTATTTCTTTGGCTCAAGCCTGGTTTCTGTATTTATTCCGCTCAAGCTTGTTTTTCAAGGGTGATCTAGTATTTTCTAATTGTCACAGAATAAGCTGTATCCCAAACTATTATTGTTGAGCAACCCAAAAAGCAACATGCTTATCCAAACCAATGCCTAACTCCAAAAACCCTTCAGCTAGGGCTTTTGTTAAGCACATCACCAGAACTTCCATTTAGTTCCTAATTCTGTCCCTCTGCACCCATATAGAGTGACTATCCACTCTAACTTTGCTATTAACTCTCCACCAAACAGAACCATTTATGTGAATTAGCACTTGGGAGGTAGAAGCAGATAAAAGTGGCGCACTGTGCCACTCCTTTACAGGGAAAGCACGAAATTGTCCTGTTCTTTGAATTTGTTCTGGGCCATCTTCCCCCACTGCTGATGCGATACCTGCCCCACATAAAAAATACTAAAAAAAAAAAAAAAAAAAAAA